>JANHFJ010005971.1:321968-341210 GCA_032468195.1 Cerberus rynchops
GAGGGGGAGCAGGGGTGGTGGTGGAGGAGGAGGAGGAACAGGAGGTGGTGGTGGTGTTGGAGGAGGAGGAGCAGAAGGTGGTGGTGGTGGTGGAGGAGGAGCAGGAGATGGTGGAGGAGGAGGAGGAGGAGGAGCAGGAGATGGTGGTGGTGGTGGAGGAGGAACAGGAGGTGGTGGTGGAGGAGGAGGAGCAATACAGACACCTGTATATAACATCCCAATCTTACAAAAAGTCTTAATAGTGGATGTGGCAGTACCTGGAGATAGCAAAATAGAAGAGAAAGTATTGAAGAAGATAACAAAATACAAAGGCCTGCAAATAGAAATAAAAATATTATGGGAAGAAAAAGCAAAGGTAGTACCAGTAGCAAGAGATGCCTTGGGTGCAGTCTCAAAACAGATGGAGCACCATTGAACACCATTGGCATTGACAAATTCACCATCAATTGCAAAAGGCAGCTTTACTAAGAACAACTTACATCCTGCAATCTAACACCATCAAACATCAACATCTGCCTACCCCATAGGCTCAATAGGTACATAAACATGCCAAATCCAGTCTGAATATCTGACTGACTGTGTGACAAAACATAATGGTAGAATTAATGACAGAGAGCCAAAGTTGCAATTGTAATGCAATTGCACTAAATGATACCCTGTAAAGTATTGGAGTTGTTCCATATGGCCAACATTTCTTGCCATCCTTTGCAGGTGCCCCATGCTATACAGTTAGAGCCAAAGGCAATAGAATAAAGGACATGAATAATCTTGCTTCACCAAGCCACAAGCTGGTCAGGCAGCAAATTACAAAGGTCTGAGAAGGCACAGTTATTTAGATGCACACAACTCCATGTTCTCATCCCTCACTGCTCACGCAGAGAAGCAAGTTGTACGTAATATTCTATCTCTATCACTTCCCACTTGCTGCTGTTCAAAATTGCAAAAGTAATAAGGCTCAATTACTTCCCTCTCTCACCCATGCTATAACTAGGGACAATGTAAATGTCAATGATGTGTGTGTGTGTGTGTGTGTGTGTGTGTGTGTGTGTGTGTGTGTGAAAGAGAGAGAGAGAGAGAGAGAAGAGAAAGAGAGCTTTTTATTATGCACACACAAGGCTAGAAAATATCACAGCTGGTTAAGTTTACAGATGCACACATTGGAAAGTGGTGTGACAACATTGGAAAGTGGTGTGACAGCCTAACTTTCTGTGACTTCACTGGGCAGCCATAACACTTAGTTTCCTTAATGTAAGATTTATTTAATGTAAATCTTAAAGCTTGCCCATTCTCATAAAACACTGACCTAACCACTTCATTTTCACTAGCAATGGAAGGGATAAACTGGATTGTACTATTTTAAACTATGGGTATATGTTATCACATGATGCCATGTTTAGCCATCATTCAAAAGTGATGCAAAAATAATTGTCTATATAAAACAAAACTTAGGGAAAAGGTTTAATTTTTCAACTTTTTATGAGATTCAAAACAACTCACTGGTACATAGTACATCTTTCTAAATTGCTTTTCAAAATACTCAGTTATTACCTGCCAGATTGGTTTCTTGTTTATCTATCATTATAATAGTAGATGCCCCCAAATATATATGATTGCATTTTTAATAAGAAATGATGGAGGATTTTGCACATTTATAATCCAGATAGGCGCTCATATTATGATCTGTTTAAATTGGCAACGGAATAATATCCCCAACCTTTCATTAACAATATGTAAATGAGTAAATTAAATACCCAATTCCTATTGATTCTTGATCACAGATTCCCCCAATATTATTTTGATACACTTGTAGATTCAAAGGCCCAAAACTGAACCGTATGGAAGACTTTCAATAGTAATCTTACATATGTGGGCAAACATAGAGTCACTAAATTTTCACTGTGTGATAGTGGGGCAGTCTTCCAACATCTCAAAGATTGCTTTTTTAAACCTTTAAATAGATCTCTTTAAAACAATCATTTTTACAGGTAATTCTTAGTAGGAGGATGTAGAAAGAGAAAGAAGAAAGCCTGTGGAGTAAAGCATGCATACAAATGACAGTGGCTCAGATGGAATTTGGAATGGGAAAAAATACTATTAAGAAAAGTGTTTAAAACTTATTAAACTTCCCCAATATCAAGTTTTTGAGGAGTTTGTTATTTTTTCAACTTCTTCTGAACAGCATGGCTAATATTAAGCCTTATTCAGTCAGATTTGCATATTATGCTAAACTTTAGGTATCAATTCTGTATATCTCTACTGAATATCTTAAAATATGGATTTTTTTTCAAGAATAATTTCCCTGATAGAATTCTGTGATGGGATTATGTAAAATTTAAAATGTCTACATCAGTGAAGTCATTCCTTCATTTCATTAGTCCATCTCAAGGACTATTGATGGGATATCATATCACTATCTACAAGTAACCACTTAATAAAGATGCAGCAGCCAAAATCTTGATGAACCGGAATTGAAAATTACTACATTTCTATATCAATTCATTAATGTGGAATTTTAGAACTAGAAAAATATTCTTATGTCACCACAGATAATAATACTGTTACTATATAGTGCATTTATAGCTTGGTATATTTTATTTTAGAGTTTTAAATTTTCAGTTATAAGAACCTCATAGTCTACGGTAGCTATCTAGGCGGGGAAATTAGCAGAGTGATGTTTGTATTGATTTTCTATTAAAATGTAGCTTTGCTCACTCTTAATTATTTGAATATTAATTATTCAAATGCCTGCCTAGTGTTTGCTTGCCAACCCTACTTTGGTGGAGAAATAACAAACAGGAAGCTAACATAGCAACTTGCAGGAGTTCAGTGGAAGAATTCAGTTGCCTGCACTTTCAGTAGTTGTATTAATACTTCCATTACAGTTTGGTGTAGTAGTTAAGGCACCAGGTTAGAAAGCAGGAGACTGAGTTCAAATCTCATCTTAGTCATGAAAGCCAGCTGTGTTACTTTGGGCTAATCACTCAACCCAACCTACCTCACAGGGTTGTTGTTAGGAGGAGAAAAATGTTTTGGATATGTTTGCTGCCCTGAGTTATTTGTAAAAATAATAAAGACAGGATACAAATTAGATAAACAAACAAACAAACAAAATTCAGAAAGTTCTTGTTTAGACAATTATTTTGGACATTGCTCATCTCAAGCTTATAATATTGAAATTTAGGACTCATTTAGGTGAGATGGATGGTGTAGAAATTTGATAAATAAACATAGATTTACTTCACTTATTTTCCCAATTTATTAATTCTCTGCTTGTAGAACATGGGTGGGTAATCAACACATTTTTAAGTATTAGTGAAGATAAACCTGGCTAGTATTCTAGGATTACACAGTAATGTATAGAGGGTTTTTAAATCAAATCAAATCAAACCAAATTTTATTCATCACATGCACATTTTAGGTTTCTCAATCCGCTTTAAGAAGTATCTGGATATCCAGTATTGCAAATGGCACTAGGTGAATATAAATTAATCTTTATGCTTGCAGAATTTCCAAGTGTCGTAATATGTTGAATCCTACAGTTGATGTTAATGGTAGCATACATGACAGGCAAGGCAAAGCCTGAGAGTCAGAAAAAGGCAGAAAAGGGTTAGCATGGTTATTTTCTAAACTTCTTTTTAAAGAAAAATTAAATGTTATTATTTCCCTGAGTGATTAATTTCATAGTCCAGCTCTTCTGGGAAATTACAACATTTTTCCACAATCTACTTCAATGCTATTTTACATAAACGAACTCCATAGAAATCATATTTATCACAAACAGATTTGGATTACTTTTATCCTTCCCCCCTCCCCCCTCAGTCAAAGGCCAGAGGAAAGCAGTTTTTATTTTCAGTATTTCTCTGTCATTTCTGATTTTTTTTTCATTGGCTATGCATTGAAGAATTGGTTTCAGAAAGGTTGGGTTAGGGTTTTTCCTGAGGTATACTCAATTCTATCAAAATTGAACACATAGAAATGTTTTGAATATAAAATTTCTGTATTTCTATATTTCTCTAAAATTTCTATATTTTATATCTCTTACATTGTAAAACACATCACAAATCATACCATCATCATACTGAATTTTGTACCTTCAGTCCAGATTGTAAACTGACACTTATAAGTATTTATGAATACATGAAAACTCTAATACACTGGTGACACAGAATGTAGTTTGGCTATTCCATGTTGTAGGAAAAGAGAAAAGGAGATATAGAATTCCCAACTGAGTGGCAGTTTGATGGCTCTTAAAGTATTCAGCTTCAACTTATGCTCCTTTGGTGTGATACTAAATTCCAATTATAAAAGCTAACTTTTTATATGTCATTTTACTTCATGAATATAACTTTGTTTCCTATAGCCTTAAATTTCTTCTTTGCTGAGCTAATCGCCACTGGCCCAAATCCTTCCTTCACTTGTTTTTTGAGGATAGGTCATGACAAACATATTAACTACCTATATCATTGCTACAGAGAACAACATGCGTTTTTTTATTTTGCAATTCACTCCCCAACTCTTCTTAATTTCTTTATCCCAATTATAATCAAAAGTTGCTTTCTCATTACAGAGGAACAGCTTGCCACGTGACACAAAAACAGTGATCCAAGAGCTACTAATACAGTCAAATTTTCTTTCTTCACTAACATGAAATTCGCAATGTCATGGCTTCTTGGTAGCCATGTTTGCCCTCCCAAAGTGCTGGCAGCTGACAGAATTGGCAATAAGTGGAAGGCAAGACATCCCTCAGAAGCTTTTTGGAGAAAACAAATATCTAATCCCAAGACTAGTCTCCATTTTACGATTCCCAACATTGTTCCTTGCCTATTAAGCAACTGTAGAGTATATTCCTGAGCCATTTTTATTCTCAAGAAACATAGCTCTATATGTCAGTCCACTAACTACACCTGCAATTAAAAGAGCATTTAATGTTCAAGAAAATGATACAAAAACACAGGGCCAAGAAGCTAAAATAGGCTGTAGTCAATTTTTTGTGCTGTCAAGGACTACCTGGTAGATAGAACAGTTCTATTTTCTATGCATCCAAAAAAAAAAAATTATGCTCCAAAATGATTTGCATCTCTGTAGTATGATGCCACAAGCATCAATAGGCAAAATAACCAATAAACAGTTATCAGTTACTGCTAAGAAAGCAGAAGTAAAAATCTGCCAACAGATAAGGTGAGAATCAAGTGATACAATGTATGCTGACCAAAATATCTCCAAACTGCCTTTATGGTAAGGGTCTTGTAGCTTAAAACAACTTTTCTCTCATGCTTTCTCAAAAAAGAAAATCACACAACGCTATAGATCCTCAGTCCCAATTTTATTTTTGCTTCTTCTTTAATATTGAAACATTTGTTTTCATTCTTGCTTCTATTTATATCAACATATTACTCAGCATTTATATGCAATCTTCCTAAGCACTGTACATAAAGTTAAGCAAGTTTAAAATGGATTGAACAAAAATGATACAGTAATTGTAAGAATCAGATAGGATTAATAGTTGGCTTACTGGAGTTAATCAAAGAAAATGGGGATGAATATTGGGATATATTTATTACTTACAGCTTTTACACTTACTTGATTTGTAAATTATCAGGTACCACCAAGAACAAGATACATAAGGCCAATAAATATGTGATATGCAAAGACAACACTTCAAAAGCAGTTAAAGAGGCAATAAATAGTTCTGCACAACAAAGGATTTCCATATTACTGTAATATCAAAAACTGAAGAAAATGCCAAAAATATATCATAAACCTACATTCCCTGAATAAAATAACTAAGGGACTTCCTGAGCAGATATTTTTGAATCTTTGAATTTATTTTTAAGACTATCTAACTGAAGCGTCTCCTATTTTTCAGTCAAATCAAGGTGATCCTTCACAATTCCTGCTCAGGGAAACAGAAATCCTTACAATATTAATCAACCCAACAAAGGGACTTTTAAATGGTTTTAATAGGTAGCTTGGGCTAAGGTAGATAGAATGTTAGTGTTAATGAACTAGCGTAGTTTTTGAATTTTATTTTATTTTACAACAGTGACACCATATTCTGTACCAATAGTGGCTTCTAGTCTGTTCATTGGTGCCTCAAGAACTGGACCTCAAGACCAATTTCAAATTATATTCCAGATGATGGAGATGGTGAACAATAGGTCTAGTAAATAGGCTACTCTTAGTTATATGTGTTTTATTACACATATCTGAAAATATAATTTTAATGCAATAAATGCTATTTATTCCCAAATTGGATTAATGGAAGTCTAGAAGATCCTTACATCCAGCATCTTGAATTACTGTAGCTAGTTGCATATGGATCAATCTTAAAAACATGACCCACATTGAGTGCATTTTTGTAAATAAAGTGTAAATGAAGTGGGAGACAGGAGGCCTAGCATGTGATTTATAAGTGTATTTGGATATCTGGATAGTGTAATACATGGAGCGTGATCAAAAAGCTAAATAAAAGTGCAGTTTTAGTCAAAAAAATTTATTATATTGTTTTTGATCTGGCTGTACAAATGGATTTCTGCCAGTTTACTTGTTTCCTTCCAGCAGAAAGCAAAGTCAGTGCTTTATAATTAAAAAATTATTGATCAGTATGTTCACATTTTATATAGTATCTATTCAGTGGTGGGATGCAACCGGTTTTACTACCGGTTCAGCGAGCGTGCGCTTTGTGTGCACGCACGGCTTCAAAACTGCAGCTATTGAGCTGAGGCAACCCAGAAAGGCTGCAGAGGCATAGAAAACAGCTATGCTGTGTGATTCAGCTGAGCTAGAAAGAAAAAAAAGAAGGGGATATAGGACAGGATAGGGCAGGGGTAGGTGGGTGGGGTCAAATGTTTGTCACCACTACTGGTTCGCTAGAACCGGTGCGACCAGGCTGAATCCCACCACTGTATTTATTATTGTTCGCTGTTTTATCCATTTTATTCAGATTGCACTGCCATATTTTCCTTGCTTGCATACTTTCCTTGCTTGCTTTCCTGCCCATATCAGTCCCAGAAAAAGAGAAAACACTATAAAGTTGAAGACAGAAAGAGGGAGAAAGAGAGAAAAAGAAGGAGCAATAACTTTAAAACCATTATGCATCTTGAAGGAATGATATTGATTTACATTTTCCTCCTTATGCATATCAGATTTAGATGGCAATAGTTCTTCTCAAAAGCCACACTGGAAATGTGATTAAGATGAATGCTCGCTTTGTGGATGAGTGGCAGTGGGACACCAGATAAAATGTATATGAATGGAAATTGATCAGAAACATTTATTATTGTATTATTTGTTTGTTTATATAAAAGATTGTATATAGCTTACTTCAGAGGCTGAAGTAGCATCTTCAGAGCCTTGTGGCAAGATGGGCACAAGAGATACCAGTATTGGAAGAAAAGAGCCTTCTTAAAAGTTAGTAGGCTGAGAGCATTGCATATTTCAGAAAATAAAAGCATGGCACAGTCACTGAGAAGCCTTCAACCTGTTTACTTTCAGAGTAGGGCCCTCGACATTTTTTCCTGGTAGTCATATGTTGTATGGGTTCAGATTTGCCAAATGAGATCATCCTGCAACTATCCATGTGGGACTTTATAAATGACCAATGGTACAACTTAGATGAAACTTAGACAACGGTAGTGATTTCTAGAGAACTGAAATATACTTAACAGGAATTGATAGTCACTGCAGCTGTTCTCCATAGTTTTCATCAATTAGTGAAATTTCCAGACACTTTTCAAAGTCAACCCCACCTACAAGTCATTGCAATAATTAAACTAAGGGTAATTGTCATTAAGTCCAGCAAATACATTTTTCCTAGACCCAACTGAATATACATAGTTATTCATATATTATGTACATAATTGATTATAAACCAAGTTTGTTAACACTGAAACAATCTAAAAGTCAAATAAAAAAACTTTCCAAGTGAAAATTTGCATGAATCAGTACATCTCTCTTGGTAATTTGGTCTAACCCCCATCACATATACATAGAAAATTAGTAAACATATCATACAAAAGAAATAGATGTCATATAAGTTAACTAGCAAATCAAAAATGCTATATTAATTGTGTTGCCTTTTTTCTCATTTGATTTATTCAAACTAATGGATTATATATTATATACATGAACAGTATACAAATCAACCAGGGAGGATACTTGCAGATCTACAACTTCTCTTCCAAGTTTGTTAAATTCTTATCATATTGCTCTATTTTGGTTTATTTGACTTTTACAGAAAAATAAAAGAGTATTACTACTACTGGTTTGAAAAGACTATACCTATGCTGGTTTACCCACTTCCTCTGAAGCTGGTTTCAATTGATTTTGATACCAAGAAGCAATATTTCCAGCCCACAATCCCTTTGTTATGGGATGCCAAAGGGTATACATATGACACCCTGTTGTAAATCACCATCCTGGGTAAACAAGGTGATGCTGTGGATATTTTTTCATGGTGCCTGGAGTTATGGCATTCTGTACGAGGAAGTAATCCTCATAAGGCATAATCACTGTAGGTAGGGCTCCTCTGATGATAAACTCCTTCTTCAGAAGTTTATCATCTCTGGTTCTGGATGCAGTTGACTACCCCAAACAAACTGGTGCATAATCTGGGTGTCCACCTAGACTCAGAACTCCTGCTCAAAGAGCAGGTGGCAATCGTGGCTAGAAGGATTTTTGTTCAACTTTATGTGCTGCTCCCTTCCAGGATAGGGAAGCCCTCCTCTTGGTCATTCATGCCTTGTTCATCTCCCACTTGGATAATTGTAATAGCTCTATATGTGTCTACCATTGAAGAGTATCTGGAAGCTTCAGCTGATATAGATCATGGCCACACGAACAATTTGGTTGACCCCAAAATGGCAGATGTAACACCTCTGCTGTATGAGCAGCTTTGGGTACCAATTTGCTTCTGGGTCCAATTCAAAGTGTTAGTTATGACCGTCAAAGCCCTTGGTGACATGGAGCAAGTTACCTGCTGAACTGTCTTCCTCCCATTACATTGGCCCATTCCACCCAATCATGCAGAGAAAGTACGGTATGTTACGGATCTTGTCAATTAAAGAATTTTGACAGACACAATCCAGAAAGAGCAACTTCTCTGCCATTGTTCCTGCCCTTTGGAATATCCTTCTCCCAGGTGAGGCAGGTCACACTTTTGGCCTTTTGAAAGATTTTGAAGACCTGGCTCTGCTGACTCACAAAGGGCTCACAGAGGAGCTGCAACTTTGAGGTTGGTTAGCACCTCAAAGGGCCTCTATCATCTATTTAATTATATTATCTTTCTTCCTCATATGTTATGTTTTTAACTGTACACTTTCCCAGAGTCACTCTGTGAGTGAGATGGGCAGCATCTAAATTTGATAAACAAACAAACAATATATAAATCAGGGAATCTTATATTTCTAATATTGTCCATTTAGTCAAAAGTGTGTAGAATTGACAAACAAGGAAAAATGAGTATTATACTTTTTCCAGGCTGATAGATTAAAGATAATGTTTTGATCTTCACAAACCTTTTCAAAGAAATGTGCTTGTTTTATTAAGTATTAAAAGGTAAAATCCATTCAGAGTTGCAAAGCAATTTCCTGTTCAATTTAAACCCACTCTCAATTTTATCATGTTGAAAATTGTAAATAGTCTTAACGAGAATGCAATATTATATGCTTTCATTACATTGCCCTAAAAAAGAAGCTGAAAAGCTTTTTGTGTAAATTATTTGTCCTTGATGGCCTCTGTTTTGTTTTGTTGTATCTATAGGAACAAATTCAAAATAGCATCTCAATGAAATGCAATGACCACAAAAACAATATATACGAAGTGATTAAATTATTTAATTCCTTGGCACATGCTAGTCTAGGGACATCTGCAACCTGAAGCTGGTGAGTGGGATTTGCTCAAAAGTCAGGAAGTTGACTATGGTCATGTGGTCAAAACTTTCATCTTCCTTTTTTTAAGATTCACCTCCACAAGTCAGTCTTTAGTATTCTTACATGGAAGTATGTAGGAATATAGGAGCAGAAATGGAGAGAGTAATATGAAAAAGAGAATATTTTAAAGGAGACAAGACTGGGGGAGAGCATCATGATTATTCATAGGAATCTATGCAGCCTCCAGAAGGTCCCTTCTGATTTTTTAGGAGATTCTCCAGTGAAAGCATGAGAACACCATCTGGTATACATTTTTTCTGTAATAATTAACGAAATTGTGAAATGTTTGTGGCTCTTATAATATTTTTTAATTAGTTGTTTTCCTTACATCTGGTATATTTTTTATAACCTATCAAGATAAGGTAATATATTGAGATTATTTTTTTTTGCAGAACATATCCATTTGATTTGATGCTTGGACCACCATGCAACATCTCTGCCTTAAATGTTTAAAAGAAGCCTGATATAATTAGCAAAGCTGTTTCTTACTTTCCCTTTGAAATATAGGTTTTTGAGAGAAAAAATGTTATAATCATCACGATATTAAAAAAAAAAAAAGGTAAAGGCAGCCTTCTTGTGAAATTATATATTTTTCTGTTCTTTTGGGACAGAAAAATTAGGCTGTATTTCCACTAATAGTTGGGCTTGTAACATATATCAACTGTAATTAGCCTCAAACATATATCCTACTATTCATGCAGCAACTGATAGTGAATTGATGCCTGGTAGGTTGACTTTCAGTAATTGTGCAATACACCTTATTAACAAATATCACAGTGAGAGAGTTGGAATTGCATTTTAGAATGATCTACATCTAAATCCAAAGAAATGGGTTGTCGTTGTTGCTTTGGCTGAGACAATCTAGATCAGGGGTGTCAAACTCGATTTCATTGAGGACCACATCAGGGTTGTGTTTGACCTTGTGGGGGGGGCAGGGTGGTGGCCAGGGTGGCATGGCCAGCTCAATGTCACTCGTGTAGGGGTGCCTGTGGTGGCTCAAGTGTTCTGCCAGCAAAAACAGGCTCCCAAGCTCTGTTTTTGGCTGCGATGACCTCCTGCAACCCTCTACCAACAAAAACGGAGCTCAAGAGGGCCACCCATGGTCCTCCTGAGTTCAGCTTTTGCTAGCAGAGGCACTGCTGCTCAGTCCTTCGCTGATTCAGCCTTGTGGGCCAGATCTAAGCACCCTTTGAGTTTGACACTCCTGATCTAGTTTAAGAAGGAGTGAAAGTAGCATCTTCCTTGGTGTCTACAATTACTTTTAAGTGGTGATGTATGTAAGTTTGTACACCAGGCTGAAGTCAGGAAGGAATAATACTGAATAATAGAAAAGTTTGAAAAACTTAGCCTGGCCAAATTATATTTCATGCAGAGGCTGTTACACTTGTTTGCAAAGATCTTGGAGGTTTTTTTTCCCATGGATCAAATAATTTCAGTGGGTCATAGGAGACAGAAAATTTATAGGCTAATGACATGTCTTAAAAAAAAGAAAGAAATGCATCAACCCAAAAAAGAAAACACAAAATAAAAAAAATTGATGCACAGAATATGGATAGATCAAATGTAGAAATAATAATTTATCCAAAGAGAACATAGAGCTAAACAAAGATGAGAAACTCCCACCCCCATTTTATTTTTTTATGGTTTTTGCAGCGAGACTTTGACCTAGCAACTCAGAAAATATAAGCTGGTAGGCATAATTTGAATTCGAAAAGTATGTCCATGTTTAGAAAATGGTTATCGTGTATGGGTCACCTGTTCACAAAGTGATTGTCATGCTGGACGTGGCCCAAAACACTAATTTACCAGAAGACGAGAACAAAAACAAATCCCTGTTATTTTAACAATTAATATAACAATACAGATAAACCTCATTTAACAGCAAAAACACAGTAGATTCAGCTTATGACTATGAGCTCTGCTTAACAATCACTATTAAAAAAAATTGAAAAATTTGATCCCATCACATGATGATTCAACTTATGACTGCAACAACTTTGGAATTTAGGTTCCAATTGTTATCATAAGTCAAGGACTACCTATATAACAGTAATGTCATTTTTGAAGTTTTTGCATTGTCTATGTTACTTTTTGGTCTATAGAATACTGAAATGGAAGCACTGCATGTATTAAGGACTTAAGTGATACATTAGAAGCTTGAATACGATATGTTCCAGGTCAGTGTATATTTGAAATTCATATTTTCCCATACTGGTATGCCTGGTGATGCCTGAAAAATGTAACTGTCATGTAACTAATAATTCTAACTACCCATGCAACTAAGGGAATTATCATATGGTAGCCCAGTCTACCAAGAGATGATAGAGAACATTAATATAAAGCATATCCAATATATCTCTTTGTTGAATAGAATGATCAGTGTTCTTCAAGGAGACACACTTTCAATGCTAACCAATTATATGGTACTCTTATCCTTATTCCAATTTCTATTTGGATTTTTAAAAAGCCATTAGGGTAATTGAAAGTCAGGAAATGTATAAATCAAAAACAAAAAGAAATACTCTCCCACCTTAAGCATGGATTTGTGTAAGTTGTCGCTATGTTTTTTCGAATTGGGGGAGAAAACTCTCACATTTTCTTTCACATTTGGGGACAAAAAATGTTTCGCTTGCTTTTCATACTATGAATTAATAAGACAAAGTATCCATTTAAAAATACTAAAGGAAAGCACTATTGCATACCTAAGAAGGTTGTTCTTTATTTGTAATTTTTAAATAACATTAAATTTGCTTAATGCATAATTCTACATTTCACATACTTTGGTATAAAAGAATATCTTTGATAGAAGAGGACAATTAAAAGCGTATTAGCCACAATTAGGTATTCAGATTTGCACAATAGAGCTGGCAGACAAATATATCAAAGCCACAGAAAACGGTGGAAGAAAACCAGGGAAAATAAATCTGCATTATGCATTACCATTATTATTCAAAAAGTCCTGAAGCCAAATTCACTCCTCATTTAAGTAAAAGCAATGCACTCAGTGGCCTGGCTTTTGTTAAGCTTCTGCATGTAATTATAAACTGAAATTATAAATTAAAACTATTTAAATTGCAAAGTTTATTCCTCAGACTTAGTGAACAAACAAATGACATTAGACTTCCTAAATGTGCTTGGCCAAGGGATATGATAACATAACTTACGTCTTAAAACATCAGGGCTTGGTAAAACTGTCAACCCAGGAACATCTCTCAGCATGATGAATCATTTTTTCACCATTCATCAAATGTTCAGAAAATACAACTGTTTCTACGGTTTGAACATGATTTTACCATCTTCAAGCTTTTTCTTTTAAAAAAGCGGCAGCTACTTGTTACCATCTTCAGTATTTATACCTTAAGATCGAGGTAAGGAATCATGATCCCTGGATCACAATATGGCTCCAAAGCTCCATTATTTTGAGACTAATACTTCAAATAGAAGAGGAAATATGTATCTCAGGATTGAACTATGTTGTTTATGGTGCTCTCTGAGCTTGGTTATTTGCTTGCAAACATTTCATTAGCCAATTAGGCAACATGGTGCAGATGTTTCATTCCTCAACTAGGTAATGTTGCAAATGAAAATAAGTATGGGATTTTCTACCTCTTTATATACTGTTCAGTAACTTGTTCTGCCAGTTCTGGTGAGGTGTGGTTTCCCCCTCTCAGTAGTTCCTTAATTATGGTATTCTTTTCTGTGTATTTGCCTGAAATTATCTACTACATGGGGGGGGGGCACAATGGGCCAGCAAGTATACTGAAGGTTTTATGGAAAGGTACAATATATGCGCCACAGAAATCCTCTTATTTGACTGAGAGAAAGAAAATGTCGGCTCAAGAGAGATTCCTCTCCAGGATAAACAAAGACTCAGAGCTGGTTACTCAGTTTTATAGTTCGTGAGTGACTGCATTGTTGATGGACAAAGAAGCTTAAAATGGAACTTCTCTTACAGGCTGGCCTTTACTATATTGAATCTTTCCTTGCAAAAGTTCTTCACAATCAGGAAAAAGTTCCAGAAATACTTTCCAGCTCCATTTCTCTTAAAAGACATCTTCTTTTCCTCTTGCATTTAAGGTGTTGAGATTTCCAATCCAGTCCCATTTTATATAACATGATAGCTATAGATTTGCTCCAACTCTCCATAAGGAATGTTTTATCCCTATAAGCAGCACAGGCATTACACCTGAACAAAGGGTCACATCGTGGGGGTGGGGAGGGAAGGGAGAATAAAAGAAGGAAGATGTCTCAGTCATAAACATTGCTATATAGAATCCAAAAACTCTTCCAATATCAGCTGTAGTAGGAAGGCTTTTCCTCCTGTCTAATCTGGGTTTCAGAGGTGAGAATCTCTAGGACAAGCTTAAGTAGAGAAGGCTTCTGATTCAAGTGGAGATATCACTGCAATTCCATATGCAAAGGATGGCAGTTTAGAGCAGAAGACTCGGGTCTCTATGAAGACTTAACTTGCAATTTAAAATGATACTATTGTGTTGTGCAAAGCATTTGGTCATGGTTTAGTGCAGGGTTGGGCAATTGTGGCCCCTTCATCACCTGTGGACTTCAACTCCCAGAATTCCCAAGCCAACCATGGGAATGCTGAGTTCCAGAGCTGGAATTCCCAGGATTTCTGAGAATTGAAGTCCACAGATGGTGAAGGGGCCACAATTACCCACTCCTGGTTTACTGCATTTGTGAACCTTATAACTTGGAGTTCCTAATTCAGAGTTACTTTGCTGGGTGCAAGATCCAAAAAGGCAGTTGTACTCTAGGGCCAATTCAACAACCTGTCCTGCTTACAAATCATCTATTCTCCAAATTGTGTGTGCTTTTTGGAAGCAGACAGTGCCCCAACACCTAGCTAGTGCTGTCTGTCTTGCTCTGAGCGGGAAGTAAGAAAAGAACTTCAGCCTTCTGTGTTGCCATGATTCATTAAACAAGATTCACAACCGATGTAACTGACTTCTAGCTGAGCGTGGGTGGGTGGATGGTATTGATCTGTGCTGACAGACAGTGTGCATTGTTGCACAAATACACTTGGCAATTAAAATGTGCTTTGTTGATGTGGAAGGAGAGAAAGAAGCTGCTTTTCCTGAATGTCTTCATACAGTAAGAGGGTGAAGGAGAACCCTTCAAGGAGTTATGTGTTCCTTTTCCTTATGGACTGTTTGTTTTTGCACTGTAAAGCCACCTAAAGCAGAAAAGCAGCAGGGTGAAGGTTGGCACCCATCATGGGGTCTGCTCAAAATCCCTCTCTCAAGTTCCTTTCCTGTTAGTGATTAATTCACCTGTTGTTCTTATTGATGTAACATGTGTTAATAGACTTCTAAGGTTGCAACTGCCCTATCCAAATCTTTATGTATGTGTATATATACGCATGTTTCTTTTGTTTCTCTCTCTGTGTATAAAAGGAACAGTAAGAGAGATAATACTTTATTTTCCTCAAGCTGTTTAGGAAGTGATGGGAAGGGAAAGTTTAGGAATACTGTTTCCCACTTACCACTACTCTTCAGACTTTGGCTGCAAATCTTTATTTATTTTTATCATTTTAGATTACAGCTACTTAGAATGTGTAGTTTGGTCCTGGAATAGTGTTTTTTTTTTCCCAAGTGAGGAAGTCTAATCTGGATTGCAAAAGTCTGAACAACTGTAAGGTGACAGGCAGCACACAGTTCTTCTTTATCTATATGCTACCATTGACTGGTTTCTGCAGTGCAGGAGATAATTCAACACGCCAACCAAAAGCCAATCTATTATGTTCTCCACAAATATTATTTTGTGCTAAGGCACCATTCCCATTTCCTTTTTTGGATATCTTCTTGGATATTTGATGCACACTTGGATAGCTCCCTTGACTAAGCAATGAAGTTAGTTTTCATGGCTCCAAAAGACAAGTGATCTATTGTGTGGAGGATTACATTTCAGACTGAGAACCAGATGTCCAAACTGAGTTATTTCACACAGTTTTCCCTCAGTAGAATAATGAACTCTCTTTCCTAGTGTTGGCTTGAAATTATTACATAATTATATTGCAATTATTGTATTTATGAATTGAACCATAGTTTCTTATTTATTTATTTGAATGTATTAGCTGTCGAACTCCAATAGACTCTTAACTTTACCCACATTTGAAGCATCCAATAGAAAAGAGGGTAAGGACTTGCCAAAAGGAAAAAAAAAGATGCTTTCAGTGAACTCAATATGTTTTTTACATCCCTCCATCCCTCCATCCCATCCCATCCCTCCCATCCCATCCCATCCCATCCCATCTCTCACATCCATACATCCATCTATCTATCCATAACTTGCATTTTTTCCAGAAGCTCAAGACAACTTCCAAAGGGATCTCCCTTTATTTAATACCCACAACTACCAGTGATTAAATTGGGCTGGATAAAATTACAGGTAAAAAATGTCCCAACATTTTTCTATGGATGAGTGAGCACTTTGATCAAAATCCTCCAATTTTCTACTCCAATTCTTGAACTATTGTGGCTTCTTGGACAGCCCTTGGACCCAGAAAGTTTCCTCTCTTTCCATTCCCTTTAATTCTGCTTTGTTACTGTGTCTTGCTGTTCATTGTTCCAGCATTCATTACTCCTCTGTACATTGTATGAATGTAGTTGGGGTTCATATTCTCAGCCCAAAAAGCAAAGGTTTTGCACTGCAGCATTTTCCTACTATTCCTGAAAAGACTTCTAACAACTGCCATTAATTTAATCATGTCCTCCACACTAGCATCTAAACTAGTCATTCCTGTGGTAACCACCTATTTATTTATGGTGTGAAGAGAAACTGTTCGCATATTGTTAGATAGTAATGGGGCTCCTCCTTATGAATGCAGACTCTCTTTGAATGGAATGGTCATTAGATATTGATATCTATGCATGCAAAGCACAGTTTCACAATCTCATTGATAGATGGGTGACAAAGATAAGTGGCTAGGGAGTGCATGAAAGCACAATCATTTGTAAGGAGCCATGGTGTTATCTCATAAATCTGTACAAAGCCATGCTTTCATTGTATCAACAACACACATGATGAATCATGGGTCAGTTGCAATTTGTCCTGCTATTATATCACATGCCCTGATGCCATGATGTGTAGGATGTCACTTGTCTCCTCTTGTCTACCTCCTCCTGCAGACTCTCACCATGAAGTGGGTACTAATGGCTATGATTCCAGTCTGTGCAATTATTGCCGCAAAAGACAGTGTTTTGTGTGATTTTTCTCATAGCAAACTTTTTCAGACTCTTAATTTGTTCTTTATTTCCACTGCTGCAGAGCAGAGCACAAAGGAGTATTTGTCAGTGACTGATTCCCTCATGGATTTTAGTGCAATCTTGGTGTTGTTTATTAATTACTTTAGACCATAACATTGATGCTCCTTTGGTTCAACAAGTATCTGTGGGCATATTAGAGCACTCCCAGCCATGGTGCTGATATTTAGAAAACCATTCTCACAGCTCATAGCCCCAGTCTTAAAACATTTAAAAAAAAAGAAAAACACATAATATGCTTGCCAAGTTGAAAATTATGAGACTCCAGAGTTCAGTTATACAACAGAACAGTTTTAAATTACAAGGCTGCCAACCATAGTACTGAAATGACAGTAGCATTTGGAATACTGATAGAGTTTCTAGCTTTTTTGCAGCCGGTTTTGTATCTGACTGAGATCTTTTTCTCCAGCCATATTAGAATGCTTTCTTGTCCTAGTAATGAGGCCACCTGGTGACAAAGAACAATTTAAGGAAAAGGAATGGTGGATTCCCTTGGTTTGGTGTGTCCTTCTGCAAACTATCACCAGATGACCGGGGGGGGGAATCCAGTGGTCATTGTCCTGAATATAATGGTTATAGGTACTAGACAGGGGTGGAATCCTACCAGTTTTGTACCAGTTTGGTGCGCACGCATGCACGCCAAATGCTCTGCAGCACGGCTCTTTAAACCTCATTTACAGGCAACAGAGGCAGCTGGGATCATTAGGAAGGCTCTGTAGGCACGTCAGACAGCTGATTATGGTAAGAAAAAAAAACCAAGCTCCTATAAGAAAATAGAAGAGCATGGGACCAAATTCAAATTGTCACTACCAGTTTGGGAGATGTGGTGCAATCTGGCGGCAATTCACCCCGGTAGTAGATTAGTTGTTTGTCAACTGGTGCCTTAGTTTTACACAAATGTCTTCTGGGAATGCTTTCAAAGAATCAGTTACAAATTGATAGTCAGGTTTAGCATTATTTCAGCTAATCTGAAAGAGTGCTATTCTGGAACAGCGCCAAACTTGGTTTACAAGAAACAGTCTCTCCCTTCCCTTTACAGTCTATCGAGAAAGGGCCTTTGATTTTTCCTTGTGATGGTTTAGATTAACAGAACAGAATAACAGAGTTGAATGAGATCTTGGAGGCCTTCTAGTCCAACGCTCTGCTCAAGCAGAAGACCCTCTACTGTTTAGGCAAATGGTTGTATGGTTCCTTCTTAAAAGCTTCCACTGTTGGAGAAGCCACAAGTTCTGAAGGCAAGTTGTTCTATTGGTTGATTGTTCTTACTGTCAGGAAATTTCTCCTTAGTTCTAGGCTGGTTCTCTTTTTGTTCAGTTTCCATCTATTGCTGCTTGTTTTGCTTCCTTTGGAAAATAGGTTTTGGAAAACAGGTTGATCCGCGTCTTCTTTATGGCACCCCCTCAAATATTGGAACACTGCTATCATATCACCCCTAGTTCTTCTTTGCTCTAAACTGGGCACACCCAATTCCTGCAACCCTTCTTCATGTTTTAGCCTTCATCCCTCCAATCATTGTTGCTCTTCTCTACAGTCTTTCCAGAGTCAATATTTTTTTTATGTTGCGGTGACCAAATCGGATGCAGTATTCCAAGTGTAGTAAGCGGTGGAACCACCTTGTGATCTTGATTCTATCCCTTTGTTAATGCAGGATTGCACTGGCTTTTTTTGGCAGTTACAGCACATTGCTGGCTCATATTTAAATGATTGTCCACTAAGACTCCAGGATGCCTTTCACAATTACTGATGTTGAGTCATGTTTCACCTAGTCTATACATAAACAGTTGGTTTTTCTTGCCTAAGGGCAGAACCTTATTTTTTTTCTACATTGAATTTCAATATGTTAGATAGGACCGAGTGTTCAAATCAGTGTTTAGAACCTATGGCATGGGTGCCACAGGTGGCACGCAGAGCCATCTTATTGGGCACACAAGCTGTCAGCCAACTTACCTCCAGCTGAGCATGCACATGCAATTGGGCATGCACACATGCATGATTGCAGAGACCCAGCTGGACTTCAAGCCTCCACTGTGCAT
>JANHFJ010005971.1:376413-386903 GCA_032468195.1 Cerberus rynchops
TGGAAGTCCACAGGTTGTTAAAGTGGTCACCTCTCTCTCTGTCTGCACTAACCGAATAGCCTTCCCCTCCCCTTCCAAATTCGTTTTTTTTTTTTGAATTGCCAAACTTGCTCCTGATGCCAGTCTTGGAAGTTGCGTTCTTTTTATTTGTGGCATGCCAACAACTCTTGGGCCTTCTGTCCATCTCCGTCGTGGTCCAAAGCCAGACGTGCAAGGCCAACACAAAAAGCTGAATGGAAAAAAGTGCAAAGAGTTATTTTACAACAAGAGAACCTTGGTTACATCTCTTGATTTTTTTTCCCACCCGTTCAAAGGGTCGTATTTTCCCCCCAAGGGCAGCAACATCCATCTCTCCAGTTTGCAAACCCAATCACCTCCCTTGTCTCTTGGAAGGAAGGTGCCAATCATTCGGGCTTTTTCCGTTGAGAGTTGCAAAAGAGAGGGAGTGGTTGCAAAAGAGAGGGGGGGGACACCCTCTCGATAATTCCTTTGCTATCCGAGTTCGAGGCTCAACTGGCTTCTAGCGTGACCTCCCCGGGTGGCGATAACACGAATTGCAGAAACTGGGATGGGAACCTGGCTTCAGTTTCACATTTCAGTTTGCGTAAAGGCACCGTTAAGTGATGCTTTGGGGACCCAGAGGTCTCACGGCTAAGTTCTGACTTTGGGCACATGAGCCGCACATCGGTTGGGTTAATAAGTTGGGAGCGTCCACGCCCTTTTTCCTTTTCCACCGTAGATGCATGCGATGGATGAAGCACAGAAATTTTGAGGTTTTATCATTTATGGGGTAGAATTGAGCTGCTGTTCTGGTATACCAGCTTCTCCCCTGAAATGCACCAGGTAGGTTGTTGATATTGGTATATATATGTAGCTTTGAGAAGACACTGATAAGTGGAGGGAATGCCATCCTTTAATTCAGAAGTTGAGACGCAGATGATCTGTGTTTCCCCCCCTTGCACTAGATATTATATTAGGTAGCAAAATAAGCTGAACATAACAATGATTGATTTCAATCCCAGTGGCCTCTTTATGGAGGAAAGAGTGGAGGACCAAGTAATGCATTTAAATTCCGGGAGACTAAATGGAATGTTTTGTTTTTTGTTTTTAATTTTACTTCTTCGCCTTCCTGAAAATTGCTCGTAGGGATTGCTAGGAGGCAAAAAACGTCTCAAGCACCTGAGGAAAATTAAATCCCCTTTTTGAGATTTAAAATATTCCTCCTCTTTCCTCATTTTGTGCTCGCGGATCAGGGAAATCCACACACTTTCCTAGTCTACACAAACCTCGTATGGTGTTATTCCTACCTTGCTGAAACGATCTAGCTATTTTACCTTATTTTTTTCCCCTTTTTAAAAACAACTTCCCGTGTTTTATTTACTGACGTATTTATTTGAAACTTGTTTTTTTTAAAAAAAAAAAAAAAGTTTAAAAAAAAACCCTCCACTTTCGTGTGGCAACCAAGATGGCTTGAAAACAGGTGTCACACAACGGAGCACCACCGGGAGAGAGAAAAGTTTTTGTCCTGGTCTCTTTGTTAAAGAGTCCTGGGTTGCGTTTCTGTTGTTTTAGTTTGGCTTTTGTTTGTTGAACACTACAAATTTCAGTTCAGCCCCCAAAGGAGGGGTGGATTTACAACTTTTTGCTGACACTTTACAGCGATTGCATTGCATGGCGGGGAAACCAGAAATTGACAGTTTGAACTTCATTCAGAACGCTGCTAAAATCCCATCAACTACCTTTCCATTTAGCAAGGGCAGATAGCTTTACGAAATGGGGTCTTTTAAAGCTCCTGGATGTTGCCAATTATTATTTTTTTTTTAAGTCTTAATTTGGTTTTTGTGGCAGGTTCCCTGATCCGCCCCACTTATTTTACAGTTATTTATAAGCGGCATAGTTTAAAGGGTTTGATCTAACACAGCTCTTTCTCCTGTGGTTGGGTCTGAAGAATTGTGTTAGGAGGAGGGGGCCATTGTTGTCCTCCCACCACCACATCTTTGTGGGTTTTGTTTTTTAATCCCTTTGTTCACATAGAGAATAATAATAGCAAGGACTTTGTTTTGCCTGGGAAGCTGTCTGGGGGCTTTTCTTCACGATGGTCGACTTTTTCACCCTTTGGAAAAATATTTCACAAACGCAATCTGGGAAGTTTTACGAGCTATGCATACGTTGCGTGTAAATCCATACCAAAATACAGAGCTTTGGAACCGAGTTGTGGATAAGGAATGACCTGAGTTGTAAAGAATAACTGTTGATCTTTAACAGGAAAATGAAAAACGAAATTGTTGACTTGAGAAACTATATTCCAATGTGCTAAGAGAGATTTTTATTTTTTTAGATGTACTACAGTGATTTAATACAATCATAGAATGGCTTTGCAGTTAAACTCAAGGGACTATTTTTAATAAAGTGATTTATTATTTTATATTATTCTGAATGGTGTCTTTTTTCTTTTTACTTAAACGTAAGACCACCAATTAATATGCTTGATCGCTGTCTCTGTCACTCTTACTTTTCCGTCTTTCTCAAGGATCTGTGTTTCCATTTTTCTCCAGACATTTAATTCATATATTTATGCTAACCTAGGGTTTATTGAAACTAATTCAGTAAGTTAAATCATAATTATACCCTCTAGGGTATAATAAATTTTAATCAATTTTAATGTTTGTATAATTCTATTTTAATAAGGGGATTTTTTTATATTTAATTGTCTTAATAATAACTGTAATTCAGCCATAATTTAATTACTTTTAACTGATTCTTAATTTTTATATTGTATTGTTTTTATATTGCTGTTCACCGCCCCGAGTCCTTCGGGAAAGGGGCGGTATATAAATCTAATAAAATTAAAATTAAATTAAATTAAATTAAAATTAATTAAATGCCATTTCTTTTAATATATCATGAAACAAAATGTCACAACTGTGAAAAAATATTCCTCCTGTGAAGTTGAGATATTCATGAGGAAAATTAGTTTAGGTATGAGTGAGTTACCAGCATTTCAAAATCTTATTGCTAAATATGTTCAAGAAAGGTGTAATCGTGATACCACTGAATACTCACAGGTATCAAAGTCCCAGAGCTTACTTAGAATGAAAATCATCTAGTTAACAACCATATGAATTTTAGTAGGTCCAATATATAGATATTTTCTACATAAATAAATGTAAAAAAATTGCTCTATAAAAAAACTAATGGAGGGCAAACACAAGAATCGCTTTCATTCTTTCATTACAGGAGAATCAGCTAATAATATTTTATAGTGGCAATGGAGAAAAATATTTAAGTTCTTAAGAGAAAAACAATTGTCATTGGGCCATTGCTAATATTAGGGAGATAGTAAAGTGGTAGCCACAGGAAGCAAGGTTTGGGGAAGAGATAGTTCACATATCATATTAAAGTAGTTGTGCAACTTCTAGATTTGTCTTCTGGTTTGAAATAAATTGACAGAATGCCATTCCATTGTTAACTGTTAAATGTTTAGTCAACACACCAGTTGACTTTCTAAACAGAATAAGGACAACTTGTTTGTTTTTCTTCCAGTAACAAAACACTTTGAGCCTTACCACACTTAATTTATAAATGCACTGACCCAATTTGACACAAACTCACTGTAAAAAAGCTTAGTTCATGCTAATTTTCAGATCTGCCACATCCTGCCAAATGGTTTCCTTTCTGACATGTCATCATTCATCCGTATTTAGGATGGTTTGCAATAGCATGCCAAAGACCAAATTCTATATATGTGATAGTTGTTCAGGATCATTTCATAAAATGCAAAGTTTTCTTTGACTCTCATATGTCTATTGCAATAAACCTTCTCCTGTAAATATATGCAACCTTTCTAACTTTCTTTTTCTTCTTGTTCTTTTGGCTGTCCCATTAGGGATCGCCACAGAGAATCAACTGCCCCTACCCAACTCTATCCTCCTCATCCTCCACTCTCGCCCCAATCATCTTAATGTCCACTTTTAGCACATCCATGTATCTCCTCTTTGGCCTTCTTCTTGATCTCTTGCCTGGCAGCTCCATCTCCAACATCCTTCTACCAATATTTGCAACCTTTCTAACCTTAGCATAAGATTTTTTAGTATTGTAATTCTCAATGCCAGTAAATATTTCTCCTAATTGCTAGAGAAAAGTAAATATAGGCACTTAAATGGAACAAAATATGTTGTTTATAAATTTAAATATTAAAGGAAATGGAGCACACAATATTAATAAAAACCTTCTACTGTGCCTTCTTCTAAGTCATTTCAATAACAAAATGTAAACTTGCCGTCAAAAATTTTCTGCTCAAAAAATTCATTTATCATTAACAAAAAAATAAAGAAATAAATTGTTTTCTCTTTCAATCAACAAATATTCAAGAAAATCCTCCCACGTGCATCTGGTTTTGTTTTTTTTTAAACCCCACCTACATTAATACTCTAGAAAAATGGCAATTGTAGCAAAAGATTAAAAAGAATTAATATGCTACACTTAGTTGCTTGGAATATAAAAATAAATTATATGCTCAGTATCCCATAGAAAAATGCAAAACAAAATAAATACATTTTCTCAAGAAAAAAAATTCTGTTTATCTTTACCCCAAGACATTTATATTATCAGTTTCATAATCAGTTGCTTAGGAAAATAGCAATTATATATACTTTTCAACCTAAAATCCCCAACAGTTTAGTGGTTTATTTTATAAAATTAGGCAATAATGAAAATAACCTAAATATTCTATTTTAGTACATTTCATAAATGCTTCTTATTGGCTTTATCAGGAAACTTCTTATCAGCAGCTTCTGGATGTTGAAATTAAATGGACCATTCATGTTTCACTCAAAGAAGAGGACAAAATAGTTTAACAAGTTCCATAAATGTATAGGTATTGATTCATATGCATAACTACAATTTAATTTAGTTCATATGCATAACTACAACTATTACCGTACTTAAATAGAAACACACAATCATATCATAGAAACTGGTTGGCTTTCTTTTTCCATTTTAGCTTGGCTTGGAATTTGTACATAAGCAGTTCATGATATCTTCTGCATCGAGCCCTTGGTCGAGCTCCTTGTACAAATAATATGGGCAATATGATTTTTGCACACACTATCTAGTGATGTCCATGTATATACTTAGGTATTATTTGTTTTTTCAAGACTGCGTTAGCAATGAAGAAATCATTGGATTAGCAAAAACTACTGAATTGTTCTCCTGCTTTATTCTGTTTCCTAAGCCATTCAGTCCAACTATATTTTCCTCCTTACGATTTCTAACTTTGGCAGTTCCGTCTTTACCACAAGCAGTACATCTTGTTGCATGTTCTGTTCATTTATCAACACCTACATCAATTAATGTGGCCATTGAAGGTGTTGCACCAAGGTAATATCTTTACTATATTCTTCTTGATTACGAAAGCAATATCCTTCCTTCTTTTTCATGTCCTGAGCAAAAAATATGAGCTTGTGACCAGAAATGTTCACTTCCTGTTCATTTCAATTTGCTGATATCTAAGATGGGAATGTGTAGTCAATTTCTTTCATCTTTCATTGTACTGAACTTTATCAGGTTAATGCATCTTACATCCAATGGTCCCATGTAATTCTGTCTTTGCAGCTTCAGTTATATTTTTTATGCCTAGCAACATTAGCAATCAGATGTCCTCTAAGTGGTATTCTGGTTTCTCTTCAGCTCATATAAATCTTTTGCCCTTTACTAATGATTCAGAAATTAGATGTCCTGAGCCTTTAATCTAGCGAAGTTAAAATTTCAGTAGTACTCCAAAAGATCCTTAATATTTCTTCAGTAGCTCGTTGAATGCCATTCAACCTGAGCAATTCATAATCTGGCTTTGTATCTTTATATATCATTTATATAGTTTATCATTTCATTTTTTCCACATCCCATAGTACAAAATGATGCCTTTGCTGTTGTTGTTACTGTAAAGTGAACATCAGCTTCCAGCTAGTTGTGTATTAGGACTTTGCTGGGATTACATGATTTTGGCATTATCTTCTCATCTTTGCAAGAAGACCACACACACACCCCCAAGATGAGGCAGGATAGCAGGTCTTGAGGGTCTGTTTCTGTTTCTTTTGTGAGGTAGATAGCTGTAGTATCTCAAAGTAAATAAGGTTCTTGAATACTCCATCATAATTGATAAAAGTCCTTTTTAAAAAACTTTCTTGTTGCTGCTGTTGTCTTCAGCATCACTTAGATGAGATGTGTGGCTATATGGGGTTGTCCTGTGTCTGATCCTTTTTTTTCTTGTACCCCACCTCCCACAGAGTAGAGATATTGCCTAATCAAGCTACTGTTCCAGAACTACTTTCCTTCCAAGTGTTTCCCCTAAAAGTTAACAAACTCAGCTATATGACCTTAATTAATTAGTTAGATTGATTTGTTTGCATCTTCAGCTCATGGTCAACATACTACACAAACAACTGGTGCTAGCACATTCCTTTTCATGTGTATTTCCACTTACTTCAGGGTTGGCCTCCTCGGGGTTCCATCGTCAGGATGATGCCATCTGACAGCCCCGAGGGTTCGGGCCTTCTCTGTGGCGGCATCCTCCCTGTGGAATGAACTCCCCCCAGAGATTCATACTATTACGGATCTCCGGGGTTTCCAACGTGCCCTGAAAACCCATTTATTTCAATGAGCCGGCCTGGCCTGACACCTGAGGGTTTTAAATTAAATTTAAATGTGAATTTTAATTTTTATTTAAACTACTGATTTTATTTAAATTGTCTAATATTGTTTTTTAACTGATTTTTAAATTTTAAATTGTTAGTGTTAACTGATCAGCCGTCATTTTATTATCTTAATTAGATTTTTAACTGTTTATGTATGTTTTTATTGACTGTGCACCGCCCCGAGTCCCTTGGGAGAGGGGGCAGTATATAAATCATGTTAATAAATAAATAAATAAATAAAATATAAATAAAATTGAAAAAAATCAAAATATAAATCATCCAGCTTGCCTGCAGGCATCAAGCTCTTGTAAAATTGCCCAAACTAAAGCAAACCACCATCCTCACCAAGCATATACTCTGGGAAAAGCCAGTACAGGTTGGCTAGGTTGCATTATCAGAGGGATAGAATAAAGATCATAGGAAGTATTAGTACTGTACTTCTTTTTAAACCCTTAGTAAGACTGCACTTAGAATACTGCATCCAGTTTTGGTCATCATATTATTAAAAAAATGTAGAGACTCTGGAAACAGTGCAGAAAAGACTAACAAAAATAATTAGGGAGCTGGAAACTAAACATATAAAGAATGGTTGCAGGAATTGGGCTTGTCTAGTCTAGTGAAAAGAAGGAGTCGGGGTAACATAATAGCAGTGTTCCAATATTTGAGAGGCTGCCACAAAGAAGACAGGATCAAGCTATTTTCCAAAGCACCAGAAGGCAAGACAAGAAACAATGGATGGAAACTAATCATGGAGAGAAGCAACCTAGAACTAAGGAGAAATGTCCTAACAGTGAGACCAATTAACCAGTTGATCAGCTTGCATTCAGAAATTATGGTGCTCTATCACAGGAGGCTTTTAAGAGACTGACTGCTACTTGTTTGGTATGGTATAGGGTTTCCTGCTTGTGCAAGAAGTTGGACTACAAGACCTCCAAGGTCCCTTTCAATTCTGTTATTCTGTTATTATCAAACTTCAAAATGTGCCCTGTTGGTGCAGCCATATTTTCATTTCTCAGCTTGCCACAGACTATTGGGGTGTGTGTGTAGAATGCTGGCCCAAAGAAACCATTGCATGAGAACCAAGGTCATCTCAACAGATGTTTCGCAAGGCCCTGAAGGACTTGCCATAGTAACATCAGAACATCTAATTGGACAATGTGACCTGGTCGAAGGAGGGAAGGAAAGAATTCATTCTTTAATTAGTTGAAAACCACGGGAACTAGTTAGAGTTGATTTTGCTTAATGCGTGCTGAAATGGTGTACTCAATAAAATTATGCTGAAAGAGATCTATTCGTCTTGATTTGCTGGCTTGGCTGGGTTCATCAGTCAGTAACCTCACAGTTATTCTGTTAACTACTGGGGAGTTCATCTTCATTTCTTACTCTCACACAAACTGTCTGAATTGGGTTGTCTCTTGCTTCTCTGGAATGCACCCCCAACTCCCTCTCTCCCTCCTGGAAATTTGGACTATATTTCATCATAGTCATTGTGACTGCTAAAAGATATACTTGAGTGAAGACTCAGAACTTAATTCAAACATGTCCTTCCATTCAAAGCTCCCAATTGTCTATCTCCAGGATGACATTTGGAAACCGTTGTAACTTCAGCAGCCACTAGAAACCTTGTGTGTTGGGCTATCTTAGAGGCCACCATTGTTATAAAATGCAGTTGTTAGATTTGTGGCAGATAGACTTTATCACTGCAGGAAACTATTTTTATTGTTGCACTGCATGTATTCCCAGGTCAAATTGCTAAAGATTTCTGTTTGATGTGGTATCGATGACCCTGTTGTCCAAAATGAGTGTGTGCATCCTGTTAATTCATCAAGAGAGGGTTTGCTCAGGGTGCTGCGCCCATGTAAAATGAAGAAGAGCTTTTTTGGTTGTATCTCAACTCCGGAATATGTCTCTGGAGATATGTTTGGTTCTTTTCCTGATTTTTAGAAGCTTTGAAAAATATTCCTTTTTAAATAGTACCCACAGCTATGAGATTGGGATATAGAAGTTATGTTAATGAAATGTAATTCTATCTCTTGGTTCCAAACATCTCTAATTTAATTCTATGTTACTACATGTCACAATATCTTTGAGCTTACAGACTAGAATGCTTGTATTCTATTTTCAGAGCTTTCTGAGTATGCTTGTGGATGACCTCCCTTATATAATTGAATTCAATGCATGAGTAATCAACATACTAGTTTCTATTGCTCCTATGATAGCAACGAAGAAAAAATGGAGGCAATTTTTGTGGGTTGCCTCTTGGCACTAATAGAATCATTCAATTGGATTTCAAACAGAAAAGGACTCTATATGGCGTCATTTTTTTTGAAATGTTGCATTATGCTGTTACAACATTTTAAGATATAGAGTTTTAGTCCTGCAAAACCTATAAAAGGGATCACTATAAAGTATCTCAATTATTCAAATTATATGAGGTTCATTCACATATAGAGTTATATGATTCAATTTCTTTTTAATTAATTAGAAAAGTGAAAAATGATAACACCAACTTGCCCCGGTCACTTGAAGCCAATTGTATTTTACAGTAACTTAATTGCATAATATTTACTGGAGTACTTGAGAAAGTTTTGTACCATGCTGTAAACTTGGTAGCTTCTATAAATGGACCAATTAATATTCTATTTTCAGATATGACTCTTTCCAAATCTCACTTAAATCAAAGGGATTTTAGTCTTTGGGTTACATAAAGAAGAAAACTGGTGGTTCTGACACACTATCAAAATAGAAGTCTGAATGAAAATGGTAATAAAAAGCTATCTGTTCATGGTAGATCCCATTCAGGCTCTCACCTTGACATGGTACTTTTTCTTCTTGATCTTCCTCCTATGTCTGGAGTATAAAGGTGGGGTATAAATAAATAAGTCAAGGAAACAACTGAGCAAGTTATGCAGTTCATGGAAAGAAACTCTAGCTCACCTTTAAATGCCACCTTATTGATGTCTACTCTTGGATGCTCTGGGATTTATCCAGAATAGTGGCTATATAAAGGATGGACAGATTCACTCTCCTTTATGATAATAATGGGTCAAAACCTTGTTTTTATTTATTTGTCATATTTACATAGCTTCCCATCTCCCAAACATGATTTTGGATGACATACAATAAAAAATGTTTTAGTAAACATGCAAGAAATTAGAAGCCCAATTAGTATCACCCACTGAACATTAGATTCTCAATGCATGCTGATTAAGGCCTTGAAGGATGATCTTGTATTTTAGTCTTCTGAATTACTAACAGGCATGCACAAACAAGCACTCAGACGTACCCCCTACAAATGTCTTGGTAACCTGAATCTTCCTTTTTATCAGCTCCCCCCACCCAATGTAAGAATCTGGTTTTTTTAATCCACAATTTCTCTCTTCTGTTGTAATAGACTATCCATTAACACCAACAATAGACTTGAAGGCCTGCTGCCTAGAACCTATTAGATAGCCTGTGATCCCTTGAACTATATTTAGAGATATTTCTTTACCAGATTCCTCAATGCCTTCAACAATGGCAGAACTTGTGATGTACTTGGAAAATTCTTAAAAATTCAGGAAAATGTTCAGAAATGTATGATGAACTGTATAGCAGATCAAACATCAGTAACTGACCACAGGAAATGTTTCATGACATTTTGTCTCCTGTCCTAAAATGCTTTATGATCATTTTATATCATTAAATGTTTTATACAATTTGCCCAATTTCAACTCATGGATTTCACTTTGCAGGGTTAATCCTGTAAAGATTAACTTTACAGGGTTAATCCTGTAAATAAGGCAGTTGTTTCTAGCC
>JANHFJ010005971.1:409205-419449 GCA_032468195.1 Cerberus rynchops
CATTACGGAAGATGTTACTTACTTGTGTGAAAATTTCTTTTATATAAAAACTTCTAGAGTTGTTTTAATAACCACCTCCATCACCAGCACCACCTAAACAATAATCAAAGTAATTAGTAGACAGATCAATATATTGTAAGTTCAGAGATGGATGTTTGTGACTGTCCATGTTTTGTTAAATAGACTCTTATTAATCCAAGCCAATTTGGCAATTGCAGAAGAGTTGCAATTCAACACCTAAAGAGTTAGAAATAGCATAGCCCAAATATAATGGATAGAATATCAGATCATGATTGTTTAAAATCAGAGTGAAATGTCCAGTAGCTACAACAACTGCAGAAATTGTAGTTCAAATACTTTGTAAGAGAGAAGAAACCTGAATGAACTATATATACTGCTTATACTTCTTCGTAAAATATTAATGAAATAATTAAAGGCAATTTGATTGCTTTTAATAAAGCAATTATAATTATGGATGGGTGCCAGTTTTAAATACAGTAGTTATTTAGTGACTGTATAGTGCAGCAACCATTCATGTTTGTGATAATGATGAAGTAACTTTGTGGCGAATTCTTGCCTTTATGATCTACACAAGTCTAAAGCAAATGGAAATTGATGTAAGAATATATTCTTGTATTATTGAGTATTATGGCTGCTAAATGAAGAATACTTGTAATGATTTGGAGCCCTCAGGCCCAGGTGTTTGGTAAATATAAATTAGCTCAGACATTTTTATTAACATAGATCTTAGATTGTTAATATATAGATAAAATAAGTGATAATGTCAATCTGGTAAGTGGCTAATCAAAGACATTTTTTACAAGATTTTTTTTACAAGCCATATTGCTCACATGTTACCAGGTTTGGACATTTACAGTGTTTTTATTTACTTCATCTCATTTACAGGTCTCATTTTTATAGAGCAGTATGCAATAAATATAAAACAAAATTTAAAATGTTCATAATTCAAAATGCCAGACTATATAAATACAATTCTATTAATCATAAAGTAAATTAATTGTCAGATACATGACTGAATACTAGACTGTCTATTTAAAAGAACCGTGCTGTGCTTTGGACTTGATTTGAGGAAGTGCTTTAAAATGTATGCGAATAAGATACAATACCTCATAAAGCAGGATCATGTGGCAGCTGCAGGGAACTTACTGCATTGCACACCTCTGTTAATTAATACAATAAAACAAGGAACCAGCAATACATTTGCTGGGAGGAGGTACTTCCTGATTGATTAGCTTAGCCAAATTTTTAAAAAGTGTACATCGAATGTCACCAAAATGAGTGTGTACTCTTATAGGACTACTTACAGATATTGAAGTCTCTGAAGGTAAACACAGAAGAGAATTCATATCCTTATAATAATCACAGACAAAAGGTTCATTGCATGACAGCAGGACCATAGAAATGTTTCAGCTTCCTGACTTTCTTCCAGCTCAACTTATGTTTATCTATAAATATAGATCATGCCTTAATAACATTTTAGTATTCTTTAACAGGTTCTTGGAAACTCTGATGTAGGAACTTTGTCAAAATCTGGAATCTTTGGACTTAATTGTCCATGGATTTGGAACTTTTAAATTATCGTATGTTTAAATATGATAATTTATCTTTGCTGGCTTGGCATTCTCTTCTTTGTTCTGTTAAGTGGCCCTCTCCTGTTGTTAATACTGGCGGGAGATGGTTTGAGCAGAAATATCATAGAAATATTTTACTAAATATTTTTACTACTAGTTTGCTTCCTTAATTTAGAATTAATATTTTTTCCTTAATGGAAATAATAAAAACAAGCAAAAATGTTCCATCTTGATCAATCTTAAAACTGGGTGCCCTTCAAAATGTGTTGAAATGTAACATCTATGACTCCTGGTCTTATTTATTAAAACAAAGTCTAGTTCATTGATGGTTGACCTTTTTCGGCATCGAGTGTCAAAAATGCATGCATCTGAGCATGCATGTCCAAACTGTGCTTGCATGCTTGTACTCATGCATGCTCAGTTGCACATGCATGTGCAATGGAGTCCTGAAGACCAGCTGTGTCTCCAGGAAAAGCTGAGTATGCATGTGCACTGGAGATGAGCTGGTGCGATGGCGTGCGTGCCCACAGAGAGGGCTCTGTGTGCCACCTCAGGCACATGTGCCATAGGTTCGCCATCACTGGTCTAGGTCAAGGAAGTGAGAGTGTAATTGTTTATATGCAGTATAAAATGTATGCCTTAATGACTATTAGGGTAGTTCTTGACTTTGTCTTGTGAATGTATACATGAACACTGAAACAAAATTACTTTGTGTATAGTAAATAAGTTTGTTTATAATTTACAATACTATTTGTTTATAATTTTTCCCTAACATATATTTGACCACTAACTTATTGGTGTAATGATGGGTATTTTTGTAAATGTTGTTGAATTCTTTTTTTATTTGAGGAAAATTATATTGAATGGTTCTAAGAGCAGAGTAACATTTTGAAGATAAATGTTCTGTTTTGATAAATGCTAAGCATGTCAAATCAAATTATGTCATATTAATTAAATGCAATTGTCTGAGCTAGAATTGTATAGGTTAATAAATCCCATGTATCACATGTTGAACTTTTATACTGTACATAGTTAGAAAAAAAATCAAGGAATGTTCCAAGTTAGAATAAATTCTGTTTTATTTTTTCTCCTCCAGCATATGTTGTACAGCAGTGTCTCTTGTTATTTTCAAATTCATTATGCATACAAGCATATAGTTTTCAAATCATATTGAGAAATGACACAAAAGATACAAAAATATAACTAGTATTCTTTTATTTTCGGGAATTGCTTTCCGGAACGGTGTATATTGCTTTTGTTATAAATGATATATTACTATCAACCCTAGGAAGAGAGACAGTAGCAAACTGCTTCCGGAAATCTTGCCAAGAAAACTTCAGGAAAATGTCTAGATAGTCACCAGATGTCACAAAAGTTACTTGAAAGTAGAAAAAACCCTAAAAAAATCAACCACAAAACCAGAAATCAAAACCCTTGAATTTAAATAACAGAATTGGAAGGGACCTTGGAGATCTTCTAGTCCAACCCCCTGCTTAGGCAGGAAACCCTATACCACTTCAAACAAATAGTTATCCAGTCTCTTCTTAAAAACTTCCAGTGTTGGAGCATTTACAACTTCTGGAGGCAAGTAGTTCCACTGATTAATTGTTGTAACTGTAAGGAAATTTCTCCTTCCATTACTGAAGTTATATTCTTTCTTTTTATGCTTGAGATATGTTTCTATGAAATAATTTGTAGTTGGTGTGCAATATATCTTGAAAGTAAATAGAGAGATACATGTGCTTTTGCTCTTATAGAAATAGCTTTCTGCAGTGCTAGTTACATAAAGTACAATTTTATTAGTTTAAACAACTTTTGAAACTGCATTTTTTCACATCTGACTTGGAATTCAGAACAAGATTTTGAAGATGATACTGGGTTAAAGTTTTTAATGGTTATCTTTGAATTATGTGATTAAATTGGTGAGCTGGAACACTACATAGCTCAAAAGTTGATTTATTAACATACAAGTAAAGAAATAAAACTTTCTAAAACCTCTTAAATCATCAATTTCATATAATAATAGGTGTATATTAAAATCAATATAGGGAGAAGGGAAGAAAATTATTGCATTGGACATTGTTTTATTTATACAATCAGATTGCAGGCGGTAATTCAACATGTTTCACGCTTATTATGTGACGTGAGAAATGCAAGGGCATGACAAATGGTATAGGTCGAATTCTTAAACTATACTGAACAAAGTTGATACCATTTCCAAAGATGAGTGGTATTGTACTGATTGTTTTATTTGGATGAATATAAAAGACTTTCAAAGTAGTATGGCAATATCTGTAATATCTGGTTTCTTACAAGTATACAACTTAATTGTTGCTGTTTTAATAAACAACAAAACTTAACAAATTATATTGAATTCTGTACATGGTGTAAATTTTCTGGTCCTTGTGTGTTTCCTATGTTTCTTATCAGCTGCCATTTAATTTTAACAATGAAATTTAAACTACATGTTCTATCCGCCAAGGAAATTCTTATGACAAAGACCATTTGACATGGTTAAGGTTGCACAACAAACATGTTTTTTTCATGCAAAATTAACAGGCAACAGATTGACCAACTCAGTGTTTGAGGCACAGGAAATGATATGCTATCCAAGAAAGTCAGAAGAGAAACTTGATAGTGCACAGATGAAGTTGAGCATCTGGAGAAACAAGCAGGATCGTTCTTTCTCGAAATAAGTCACAAAACTTGCATTAAAAATATGTTCTAGTAATTGGATTCATTTGCTACATAAACTCTTATTGTTCTGGTAACTTACCCTTTCCTAGGCTCAGATGGTAGCATTTCTTGAAAAAAAACCTACACAAAAAAAGAATAATCTCTTGACCTGATCCTTCAGTATTGTTTATCTTCTTGCTGTTCCACTTAGTTAGGGCAATATTTTAGGATTGACGCTGAAATATTTGTTAATCTATAGAGGTGGAAGGAATAGAGTCCACTCTAGCCCTATACCAGAGCTAGGTTCCCTGTCAAGAGAGATTGGTAAGAGAAACCAATAGTAGAAAGTTACAGATTCAACTTCCTTGCTTGTCAGTACTGCTATTTCCCTCTCCAAACTGATCATGGCACTGCAGTAACTTCTTTTGCCTAATTCTACTAGATAAATGTTTTCTCCCAAAGCACCAGGGAGAAAATTCCAGTTTTTCCAGTAGCTGTTCAAATAAAATAAATTATTAATTCATAATAACTAATAACCATTTATTATCAACTACAATTGAATAAATTAGTACAATTGTAGGCCTTGAGAATCTAACAATGGCCTCAGCGCACATAATATTTAATTAATATGTAGTTGTCTTTTGACTGAACAGTTTAACAGCCAGCAAAACTTGCATCTAGAACACCAAACACATGTGAAATACTAGGAATTTTCCCATAGTTAAAAAATGTAATTCTGGTGACTTCATAAAATCATGTAATGTGAAAGACCTAAGACCCATCATATCCAGCCACTTTGTTTTAAACATATCCATTGAAGGAGAGTTCACTACATTCTTAAGGCAATCTGTTCCATTGTTTAACATTTGCAACATCAGGATGGTTTTCTGGTGTCTATCAAATCTATTTTTTTGTAACTTCAACCTATTCTTTCATGTCTTGATAGAACTCTGCATACAGCCCTTTAAAACAGCGACTTTGCCTCCTTTCAGTCTTCTCTTCTTCAGGCTCCACATTTCCAAAGCCTCTCTCCATTTTTCACAGATTTTCCTTGTAGGCTCCATATTATTTTGTTGTATTCTTCTTGAAGTCATTCCAGTCTGGCAACGTCCTTCTTAAAACGTAGTATCTGAACTCTGAATATTCTAGGTTTGATCTAAGTGACTTAGAATAGAGAGGAACAATTACTTGCTTGATCTTTACCTGTTGATGCATTTGCTTTGCTTTTTTGTAGCCACATCACATTGTTGGCCTGGACTCACAGCTGTGGAAAGTGGAGCTATCACACTTGCTTCAATAAGTCAAGTTTATGCAGATCTTATTTGTACTTCTGTAGAGATTTTTCAGTCAAGGAATTAGGATGTGAATGAAACTCATTTTGCCTTTAAAAAGGAACTGAAAAGTTAGAAAACAGTGTGGATACAGGAACTGCGATGTTTTGATCTAAGTCTGAAAGACCTAGATATGTGCTTGAGTTTTTGGAATAATTTCCTTGTAGGACTGAAAACATTGGCTTATTGGGTTAGGTTCCTAGAAGTCCATAGTCCAAGGAATACAATGCACTTTTAGCAGTTGACTATATAATGTTCATGATGAAGACTATTTATTCTATCAAATGATTTATCTGTACAATTTTTTTTGCCCTGCTGCATTGTTGGCTGATGTGCTCTGCTATTTCAATAATTTTAATATTTTTATGTTTTTAGCTTTTATGGAATTGTTCTGAAAGTTCTAGTATAACCACCTGCTAAGTCTGACTGTTGTCATATAAAACTTTGAAATATGTAACATAAAGATATTTGTGAAATTGTAATGGTTATTGTTAAAATGTCTTAATAAAATAAGGGAAAATAGGTGATGTATCAGGTATGTTGCATTGTTTCTACTATTTTTCTAGAACATGTAAAATATAATTTAATACACTAGTGCTGTACTGTTTTCTGGTATTCTGACAGATGGCTGTGAATGTACCGGTATATGATATATTTTAAGAACTTTATCTCTCAATATATACAGACTTTATTATCTGCAACTGCAACTGCAACAAATAAACAAAAAATGTTCCGATTTAGTCACCTTCTATCCATATTCTTATTTATGCCATAGATAACCAAGATCTAGCTAACCATTCAGCTGTGCTGGATTTGGTATATGAAAGCAAGAAACTAGGTGTTTTCTATTGTTGCTGTCTACTTTTAATTCTGGCAAAGTCTTTTTTTTTACATTTGGAAAAGTAAAATAATTTCTAATTCAGCTGTTTGAATAAGGAACAATAACATCTAATATATTCTTTAACGGAATTATTTTTAACTGAATGATTAGTTATTGTATCATTATGAAAAAATACTTAACTTCAAGTATTTTTGGATGGTAGTTTTGTACTGTTTTATGTTAAATTACATTTTTTTAAAAGGACCAGTACTATGGACTATGCAAAACAATGAGGTCTATAATGTAATTTAAATTGTTTTTTAAAGATAATTTGTTAATCTGCATCTTAATTTAAAAAATTATTACAGTACCTTGATTAAACCTATTTTAATGTATGTTACAGATAGACTAATTTCTCTGCCTACCATAGTTCTGTTATAAGCCTTTTCATAACACATGGGAAGGCTCTTCTAGAGGACATACTCTCTTTCTCTTCCTTCCCTTTTTTTTAAACACTTGTGTTAATTAAATCTCAGGGTACTTTAAAACATCATTGATGGTTATGTGGCTTTCCTTGACAAATTCCCATTTGGATAATTATATTGTCTATGTAAACTCACTCTGTAGTTTTTAGTTGATATAGGAATCTTCATTAATTTCTTAAGGAAGTATGGAGTTTTGTATATTGTTTAAAATAGTAGTTGAATTCCTATTAAAATTGTAGGTTTAGAATTTTTCAAGGTAAAATGTTGGTAAGGGTAAGACATTAATATTTAGATTCTGAGCTTGTATTGGTGATTTATGGGTATACAATTAGCAATATTTGTAATATTTCATCAAAACTGCACATATTTTAATTATATACTGGAGTCTGAAAACATACATTTACTCCTTAATAATATATCAAAATGTGATGCATGTACTTTATACTCATCTGAATTACAATCTCACACATATTCTAAGACAATCTCTGTTGAATTTAATGCCATATTGCTGCTATAGAATTTTTAGACAGGATGTATAGATTCAACAAATTTGTATCAGTGCTTCCACATCAAACTATAGGGTTGAATGAGATACCATAGGATTTTATTCAGGTTCTGTAATTGTAAATATAAATTTTTTGAATGAGAGTTAGAAGATAGTATATCCCTGCAGCCTGCACGGTTTGCCAAGCTAAGGCGGGTTTCGTAGTTTCAAATGTGCTTTTATGCAAAGTCTGAAACTATTCAAAATCTTATGAGATCAATACTGATGATTCTACAAAATATAAAAAACACTTTCATGGATAGAGACAGGTATAGTTTTATTCAATGCTAGAGTTGGTTTCTTCTTATAACAATTTGGCTTGTTTGTCCTAATTCTTATATTTGACCCATTAATAGTTAGAGTTCATTTTAAATACTCCTAGCTTTAAAAAGCCCTAATTTACCGTAATTTATGATGCTTTTTTATGGAAAGCTTGTGCTCATTAGGTTTTGACAATTCTAACAACAAATATGGGATATAGGTCTCCAAACAAATTTAAGCAAGATGTCACAATTCATTGTATCCCTCCAGCTTATTATTTATCATTCAGAATCAGGCTGAATTCATTGCCCATCGGTGTAGATCATTAGCATAGTTGGTAGTCAGTATGACAAAGGCATTAAATAATTTGATCTTGGTTGTTGTGTTTATGGCAGACATGGTCCATACTGAGCGTATTTGACTCTGTCAGTAGAAACTCATTATCGTACATACCACAAAGATACGATATCCCTAAACGATAACGTTAACATCTTTAGAAACCTTTACAATAGCACTAGATGCTGTGTAAAAGCAGAAAATGGCAGTACTGACTTCTTTGCGGTTATAATTCTTATAATACTCATTCTAATACTGTTTATTGATGCTTTTGTCATAATCAATTATACGACTACATATATTTGAAAATACTGTATGTTACTTTAAAAAAAAGAACATGAATATGTTGGACATTTAAATAAATGAAATCTTGCTATATCAACTTGATAACAGTGTTTCTTGGATTACTGAATTAGAAATGTTATATTTATCCTTGCAGAAAAAATACATTGGATGCTAAAAATATCCCCATTTTATATCAATGATAACAAATTTTAATGTTGTTTAACATTTATAATTTGAACTTTATTTTTATATTTCTTGCATTTTTTTCACTGTTAAATAATTGAGGGATTGCAGGATTAAGAGGCTCTAGGATTTTTGGACATTGTACTGTTACATGGTGGGGTGGGGTGGGGGGAGAAAACACTGCCTGCCCTCTCTTTCTAAATTATCTTTTAACTAAATTAATTTTTAATCTTTCCCAATTGTTACATACAATCTATTCTATACCCCAAAAGTTCGTTAATTGTTATATAAAATCATACGATTACATGTTAATAGTTCCTGTTAGTTTCTTAATGTCATCTGATCTCAGACATCTCAAGAGAGTTGCATCATCACCTATGGGATTTCATTCATTATTTGCTTAAACAAAAGCACAAACCTAAACAGTTTTTAACAGTTCTTTCCTTATTTCCATCCTTCTTTTAATATAGTAGAATATTGTTTACATTAAACATTTACATGACATATTCTTCAAAACACCAAAGAAATTTTCTTATACAACATGCTGCTGCAAAATAGCCTTAGTACAAACTGTGTAATGTTTAGCCACTATTCCGTAGTAATTTTGATAATTGATACCAACATTGCAAAAGCAGAAATTCCCCAGGGTAGAGGCAGCCTACAATACTATAAATACCAGTCCCACATTCACAGTGATTGGTATGTTTGAAGTTTAACATCCATTTGCTCAAAGTTTCGAGGACAAATGCAGTGTTTTTAACTTGTAATTGTCCTCTTATAAATGAAGAATTAGAAATGTTCAGAAAAAAAAATTAACACTTTAACTGAACCCAGTTTGTGCTAACAATGAAAATCTTTAGAAATGCTTTAAAAAGCCAAAGGAATACTGAGCAAGTAGAACAGGGTGCACGTATGTTTCTGTCTTATATTAAACCCAAATATTTCTAAATATTTAATAGATAAATAATAACAGGCAGACTGCAACAGAACATTGTAGTTTTTCTTCATAGAACACTAATTAAGAAAGTAGAGAAATTTGTCTTGCTGAGCAGACATTGTTTTCAGAAATAGAAGTCAATTGAAGTATAACCATTAAAACAGTGATAGCAAATCTATGACGTGCATGTCACAGGTGACACATCATATTTTTTTTATTGACACACCAGGCCTCTGGACTTGCTGAAAATTGTGCGAGAAGTCCTTGCTCTCATGCAGCCTTTGAGGCACTGAAAATCACATGAGCATTCTCACATGATTTTATGAGACTCCAGAATACCCATGAGAGCAGGGCTCTCTTTTGCAGCTTCCAGAAAGTCCAGCGAGAGAGGAGCGGAGAATTCAGTGAGGAGGTACAGAAAGATCTCCTTTGTCCAGGGTAGGGGATGTATATGAAATACCAGCAAAGTCAAGATAGTCATTTTCTGAATTTTTGATAATGCTGAGCCCAAACGATTCACCCTTACAGGTAGTCCTCAACTTATAACCATTTGTTTAGTGAATGATTACAAGAGCACTGGAAAAAATTCAATTTCAATTCAATTTCAAATTTATTGGTCACATACAAAATCATACATGGTACAATATGCAGTGAAATGCTTACGCAACCGCGGGTAAGTTAGGTAGGAAGGGAGAGGGGGGGTTACAAAAATAGTTCAGGGTAGTTGGGAAGGTGGGAGTTGGATGCAGACTTGGTTCTTGTTGTGGTCCTGAGTGTGCTTGTAGTTCCTGGTT
>JANHFJ010005971.1:498496-510624 GCA_032468195.1 Cerberus rynchops
CCCATTCTGCCCTAATTTACCTGTGGTCGTGAATGGCTGCGTAAGCATTTCACTGCATATTGTACCGTGTATGATTGTCCATGTGACAAATAAAATTTGAATTTGAATTTGAAATCTGAATTGGTTCGAGATTGTAATGTATATTATTTTCTTAATATTCTAAATTAGTTGAATAGAATAAAAATTATATTTTGCATAGCTGAATTTAATCTGTGAACTGACTGTCAGAGTATGCTTGTGAAATTCTTTGTACTATTGCCATTTTTAAAAAATATTACCATTCTAAAAGATAAATATTTGTAGGCTTGTTCTGCTTCTTACAAATACCTATTTATTTTAGTGAATATTATTTTTCATAAATATTTTTATAAGATCTTCTAAAGTAGCTAAATATTTCCTGGGGAATCTTAAAATCCATTTAAAAACATTTAAATGCCCAGATTACATAGAAAGTAAATACTTACTATGTATTTATTCATTACAAATAAAACAAAGAATGAGTGATACAATTCTACAAAAACTGTCTTCTAAAACATATTAACATTCTTTTAAAACACATTGTATTGCAAATGAAATGTAAAAATGCTACATATATATATATCTATATAGTGTTTAATATACATACATTCATACATACATACATACATACATACATACATACATACATACATACATATATACTCATGAAATAGATCTTCTCTGTTGTTAATGTATTCAGCAGTTCAAGTACTATCGAATGTAAATGATGAGATGATATTGATGAAAGGAGGGATTGAGGTCTCGGGGGGCGCTGATGACGGATTGAACAGAAGCGCCCTTGCACTGCACGTAACTCAAGTCTGTCGTCTTCACTACTCAAAGCCATAATGGAAGGTGGCAGTCTGAAATGAGTTGCCACGGCAAAGAGTATTATTTTTGAAATGCTTTCACACAAATCACTAGGCCCTGCATACAACTTAGTTTCATGCTTTAATGTCATCAGGAGGCACAAATTGGTGTGTCTAATTGTTTGCCACCTGCCAGCAAAATGAGCTGCCAGCTAGCCAGACGGGTTTGATTGTCCGTCAGCTTTTCAATAGATTGAGAGTGACAACATCAAAAATTTCACTTCAAACTCTGAAGCTTTGAGCAGCTTTTCAGAGACCTCTTCCCCACAAGTGCTTCTGGACAACTGCATTTTTCAATCATTTTCAATATATCCCTGCCTTCTGTCTCATCTGTCCTAAGGTGTAGCTGTAATTACATCACAAAAACTATATAAACAGATTTCTTTGGCCCTAGACTCTTGACTCAAAGTTATGATTTCAATATCATGTGAAAAACAAAAAAAACATATGTAGTGGTGTTTCCAACAGCACAAGCAACTGATTATTTGCTAGTGGCTGTGACAATATTAGAGTAAAAGTGACACATTTTCATTTATACTTTTTTTTATGTGTCAGATATTTTGCTGTATTTTGAAATACATGCAAAGACATTAGTAGATTAAATCTTTTATTTTCATTTATTTAAAGCAGTTCTTATTTACAAATTTATCTTTAGTACATTAATACATTGAACTATAAAACTCTTGTTTGTGAGATTTAAAATCTTTATTACATAGCAAGAATTCTAGTAAATTACTTAATATCAGCCATCCTAAAAAAAGTAGAACTGCAAGGCCTGTAGATAAGCAAGTTAAATTCACAAAATAAAACATAAGCAAAAAATTTCAAACTCCAGGATATTTTTAGCAGAACAGAAGATCCAGAAGCTGTCCATGGTGAATATACTAGCTTTTAGATGAAACAAATGTCAGGGCAGGTTTTTTGTTTGCTTTTTTAATATTTAATTTATAGAATTTGATATTTGTTGATTGAAATGTGCACTCCCATTTTAAACCAGAGCTTGATAGTCTGTAAATTTCATGCTGTTAACATTATTTTAAATTACAAGCATTGAGGATGTTCTAATTAAATGACACTGTTATTCTGCTTTAGTTTCACTATTTGCATGTCTTTTCTATTATCAGCCATTGACCTTCTCTTTGCTGTTAACTGTGCCTTTCTACTTCATGGTACCAATAATATAATTTTATTTCTTTGTGCTCCATTGGGTGATGTCCATGTATAATAGGCACCATTTTGTTTGTTTAAAGAATGTTAGCAGTTAAAAAAAAATCATTGAATAGGCAAAAACAGTCTTCCATCTGCTTTTCCCCCATTTCCTCGATCCAGGGGGTGAACCAATGGAACACATGCCTGAAGAGCACACAAAATCATCTTGCGAAAAATGTGTAGCACTGCTGGCCCCTCCTCCCATTTTCACACAGTGATGCACACTGGCCAGCCGGCTTTTGTACGTGGGAGTGGTGAAATCTGGAAGTGCAGTGTCCCAGCACACATGCACGCTCCAAGAGCCGTCCGGCCAGTGTGCACATGTGCACCAACCAGCTGTTTGTCACGCGCATGCGTGCCCCAGAAGCCCAGCCAGCCAGTTCTTGGAGCATGTGTGAGCTGGGACACCACGCTTCTGGGTTTTACCGCTCTGGCGCATGCAAAAGCCAGCTGGCCGGTGTGCATTGCTGCACGAGAACAGGACGAGGAGCCAGCGGTGCTGCACGTTTTTCAAAGGATGGTTTTGCTTGCCCTTCTGGCACGACGCCGGCACATAGTGACGTAAAGGTTCTCTACCACTGTCCTAGATCATATAGTGCAACTAGGTTTTCTTATTGTTTCCAACTTTAGCTTTCTAATCTCCAATCAAAAGGAACATATCTTACTTGCTTTTCTCTTGATTTCAGACTGAACTTGATCATAAAACCAATCAATATCCTCCTCTTCTGCATGAGTGGTTAGAGCACAAAATTGGATAAACATGATATTAAATGGTTATCTATTAAATTTAATTGATATTATTCAGTCACTGATTATATCATACCCGAGTTGCATCTTTGCTATAAGCTTTCAAGCAATAAGTTTCATTCTTTACTTTTTCATTTCAATTTTATTATGCCGAGGATGTCAGTGTGTAGTCATTTCATTTTTCTCTACATGGAGGTTTCCCAGGTTCATGCTTCTTATATATCATGTCCCCTATATAATTGTGTTTTGCAGTGCTGGATTTTCTTTTCTTTCATAGCAACTTTAGTGGTTAGATATCTGGAAGGCTAATATGCTGGCTGCATCAATAAAACCCATTAGTACTCAGCTATTCCTTAAAACCATCTTTAGTGCCATCTGATTAAGGGGTTTATCATCAGGCAGTATAGGGTCAATTCTTAATCTTGCCTATCAGTTTAGTTTTGGGGGAATAAAAATACAGAGTGGTTTTCCTTTGCCTTGTACTACTGTATATATCCTCTCTTTTCCTTAAAGTGATCATCTGCCTCCAGCATTTTCCTGGAAGGATGACTTTCATATCTTGCTGGGAGTATATACTCCCAACATATTTTCCTAGTATCCTTGCTCATCCTTCCTGGGAAGACTTCTCATTCCAGCCCTGATAATACACCCATAGAAGAATTTGAGAGAGTGTTCTTTTATGTTTCTCTGTTATTTCTGGAATTCTCTCATTAAATGCATGTCTCAAATCTTGTCTTTCAATCCTTTAGTCCACCAAACCTTTAGCTTTACAATTTAGTTCTGTACCTTGCTTAGGTTGTCTATTGAATTTTATCTTATCATACTCTACCAAATTATCATACTCTACCAAATTATACTGTAATTATTTCTTGTTATAAACCTTTATGTATCTATTTTCTACACATAATGCATAACGTTCATATTAAAACTATTACAGTAATATATTATGCTTATGATACTGCTTAAATGAATAATTTTGATTTGCCAATTTTATGTAAATGCATTATTGTAATATTTGGAGATCTGAGTAACAACTCCATAAGCAGAAGTTATAACATAGAAAGGCTACCAGATCTGAAATGCAAAAATCAGGACTATCCCTAAAAAACAGCATTAAGAGCTTTTTCATTCTTTTTTCCCCTGGCTTTTAGTGGTCGTCTGGATTTTTTGCAGTCCTGATCAGGTAGTCCTAAATCAAAATACTGTTGAGATCATTTCAGAGTTAAAGTTACATTGTCATATTACCTGAAAAAAATCATAAACATTTTGTCATTTTAATGAATATGAATTGAACGATGAAATGTGACTAATTTCAAAAATGATTAAAATGCTGTTTATTCACTACATTTATACTATTTACAGTATATTATCTTTCTCTGTATAAATGTCATCTGAGGATACTTTTCATATTCATATTTTAAATGCTTTTAATTTCTCCTTAAAATTATATATATATTTAATTTTAATTTAATTTCCCCCCGTTGTCTTCCTTTTTAACTTTATAAATGCCTTATGTTTGTTTTGATGTTTTATTCATGTAATAATAAATTGATTTCTTCCTCCATTGTATGAATAGGAAAGGAATAAAGCTTTTTTCCTGATTTTGCACTGATTTTCTTCCTTCTGTAGAAGTGTTGTAGTTCCAGTGAAAAAACCTCCCCCTGGAAGTCTAGCAGTCACCACAGTTGGAACTACTACAGCTGGAGGTGGACTACCACCAAGCAGTACACCAAATATATTTGCTGCCACAGGAGCTACCCCAAAAAGTATGATAAATACAACAGGTATTATTTTTAGATATATTTGTGAATTTTGTCATTTTCTTTCAGCTTTTTTTTTGCTTTTGGTATCTTTCTTATATTTGAAATCTTTTTGTAATAAATACTTTTATGCATTCTTACTTCCTAATATATAAATTGAAAAGGAGAAAAACATTTTTCCTCTAGAACATTCATCTTCTAAATCAAGCAATTCAGTTAGTGGTTGGAAAAAGGGAAAAATTGTTGAAAGATATCAACATTATAAGCTCAATCTGCTATGTGGAAATGCCCCTAATGTACCTTAGCAGTCCTAGATTTTTTTTTTTAAATAATTAGTTCATAGAAATAAAATTCACCTGACTAGACATTAATGTAAAATATCTTGGAAGAGATATTTAAAATCTTTTATGAAAAATTCCCTAGTGAAAATGATTACTGAAATGACTTCTTCTTTTGGCTCTTCCCATTAGGGGTCGCCACAGCAAATCATCTGTTTCCACCTAACTATCTTTACTGAAATGACCATATTCTTAAAAAAAAATGTGTCCAGCGTGGTCAAATGCTTAATAATAGGATATCTCAACAAGGATACTGCTCTTACATTTCATTATAGTTGTAGTTTATTGCTTTCCGTATGCTGGTTGGATTGATGTAAATGATACAATTTGTATGCAACATATTTTTGTTTTCATTTCTTCTACTGTATATGCCACAAACATATGCCAACAACTGCTTATAGTAATTTGAAACATTTTTCTCAGAACTTGCTGTTTATAATATTTCTTTGGGATTTTTAACAAGATATACTTAGAATAGTGACTAATTTACTGAAGGGTATAAATGTCATCTTACTGGTTTATGGAGATCAGATACTTCCACATGTTCATTTTTTATTTCCATTAACACTAGATGATACTGGAAGTGCTTATTGCTGTTTTCATGTGGTAATTTTTAAGAAAATAATACCCTAGCCTTGAGTTTTATAATTACTGTGTGTTTAAATCATCATAATAGGTTTGGCATTTTGTTCAAAAGGCATATATGTGTTTGTATCTTTATGAAATATATTTGTGAAGTACAGTTATAACACTTTTTAAATAGTTAACTTGTACATTAGATATGGGCAAGATATTCTGGATTATTTTCTCCTATAATTTAAATAATTTGGTTTCAGGGTTTTTTTCATACATAACCATGAGAATACTTGAAAATAAATATTTGTACTATAGCAATTGGAGTATAGTTAAGAAAAAAGAATGAATGATTTTAACTGAATTTTGGAGTATCCTCTGACTGAATAAATTATTTTGATCTATTTAATTAATTCAGTTTTTAATTATTAGTTGCAAGGACTTTGTAACCGAGAAATGTCTAAAAGTAATAGCACGCCAGAGTTATGATGCATAGGGTTAGGGTTTATGATTTACTGTGAAGTTGATGCAATGCTTTTCAGACTGAATATACTTTATTTTGGTGGATAGGTGCAGTGGATTCAGGATCTTCATCGTCATCATCATCATCTAGTTTTGTGAATGGTGCTACTAGTAAGAATCTTCCTGCCGTTCAAACAGTTGCACCAATGCCAGAGGATTCAGCTGAGAACATGAGGTATACTTTATTGATTAATCTGGAGGTGGATAAAGTAAAATGAATGGCATAGAACTTGCTAGCAACAAATATCTTTGTAAAGGCTTCTAGGTTTTTGAAATAAAATGTACTGCCTTGGGAATTCACTGAAGTACAAAAATGAACTATAACCACTACAACCATGTTACATGTAATCATGTAACCATAATTAATATATTAATAATTTTTGCTTCAGTATTTTCTCATATAGTAAACATTACTGATGTAAATATATAAATATAAATATAAGCATATCCTGTTGGTCTTTCGAAAGACCCTGAAAACATGGTTTTGCAACTGAGTACGGCAACCAGGGAATGTGGCATAGCTGTCAGAGTGGTTGTATTGAATGTTATTGTTAAATCTGGTTACCTTAGCTATTTTTTATCATGTTTTTTTGTGTTTTTGTGTTATTTTTTTTTTTAATTGTTCTTTTTTAAACATTTGTTTTAATTATTTGTATGCCACCCACAGTCATAGATAGGAAATGAATGGCTATAAATATTTTAAAAAGATAAATGAAATTTTGAAATAAAAAACATACACTATAGAAGAGATTTTATTTTTTTAGACAGGTTTCACACATTTCTTGAGGAAAAATAATTTCAAATATTACTATCCACCTTTTATAATCAAGTTTCCAATTTTAAGTTTCTGAAATATACATTCCAAATTATAAAAATGAATTGAATTTCAGTAACAGCAACCTAATTGATACAATGATATAGAAGTAAGAAAAATACATTTTACAGTACCAAGGAGGCATTCATCAAATTGTAATCTGGGCATGAATTCTCTTTTGATGATTCCAGTTTGACAAGTTTTTTTAACACTGAACCACTAATTATACATTAGAACATCCTTTAAAAAAATTTGATCCAATTCTAATTTTAAATCAGTTTAAAAGATATATCTTTCATTTATGTTTTGCTTTCTCACAGTCTGAAAATATTTTCTCTTTAGTTGTTTATATGGCTATATTTCAGAGATAGAACATGGTAGGAGGGTAAAAGTTAGATTATGACAAAAATGGATTGAAAAGAAGAGGTTACTTAATAGCACTTCTAAAAATTGAATATATTGGCAACCAGTTATGTCAACCAATTATTTCTGCATTAAAGTAGTCTGGATAAATATTTTCATAGAATTGTTTAATATTAGGGATAATATCTTGATTTATAGGACATTGAGCTAAGATAAATGACCATATTTTACCTTTAATTGTAGTATATGGTACATAAACAATGGAGATTGTTTTTTTCATCCAGTAAATTGTATACATATTGAGATATTTAGATCTTTATAAGAGACAGAATTTGTTCTCCATTTTATATAATTTGGACAGTGTGAGAAAGCTGATTGTCATCTTTTTCACTAAAATATAATATTGCTTGTTTCATGCTATTTTGAGTGTTGTTGTAAAAGAGCAGCTATTATTTATCTGAATTTGGGTTGCATATCCAAGTTTATTGTTTCTTGATGCCTTTTAAAACAGGCCTCCAAAAATTGTGGATACTCCATCACTGGAGTTTTCAAGAAGAGATTATATAGTCCTTTTGGAATAGTATAAAATCTTCTTCTTGAACAGGAAGTTGGATTAGAAGACATACAACAACTTCTAATGCCTTATATTCATGACTGGGTTTTTCAGTTATTCATGAGGTGCCTTACTAACTTTTGTTTTGCAATTTTATAACTATATTTATGCTAACATTACAAAAGATGAAATGTTATTGTATAGCTCTTTCATAATTCACAGCATGGCATATTTCTGGTTTGAAAAAGGGCCATTGAATTCAATGTAAGATTTTAGTCTTGGAATGTTTCTTTGTAGTTGCCAATATTTCAGAAGTTGGATGTTATATGTATTATTTTTCATAAAAGGACTTTCATTTCTTGCAATTTCTGTAATGCAGCTACACATGGTTCAAACAGTAAAATAAAAAAAATACTAATTTTCTATTGCTAAAAGCTTTTTCCATGTCTCCAGAAGTAATTTAAATCTGTTAAGCAATTTTCTAGGTAGAAATATAAGGTTAAGCAATATACTCTAGGCAATATACTCTAGGTAGAAAATAATTTCTCTACAAGAAGAATTTTAGGGAAAAACTTCAATTTTTAATGTCACGTTTATATTAAGAATGTACGTAACCTTTTAAAATATCTGCTGTGGGATGTCAGGAGTCAGCACACAATCCTTTCTACTCTCCTTCACTGCTGCCTTGTGGCACTTCTAGTTAAAATGACAGAATGATTTTGTGAGAGCATTACTAGGAAATAAATGCCATAAGAGAAATTGTAATGGCCAGTGTTATAAATGTGCTTTTGACCTATATTACACTGATCATTACCACCTTTTGATTATCGGAACTCTCCCCCTGAAAGGCAAGGGGAGAGTTCTAATAATTGCAAAGGGTAGAGGTTTATCTCTGTTCTCTTGTAGAATTGCTAATACATTTTTTAGCTTTTGAGGAGGAGAATACCATTTTGTTGAGGAAAATAACAGGAAAGGAAATGGTTGGTTCAACTCTTTTGGACAAAATCCAGCTTGTAAACAGTTTGGAACAGTGCCCCTGTAAGGCTGCATATTGTAGTATCACAAGGCTTTTGGATGAGATTAAACAACAGAAAATGATCTTAAAAAAGGAAGTAAGAAATCAATGTTTTCTCTGCTTCCTTGGAAATGCAGTAGAGAGACAATCTGAATGCCTCTTTTATCACATAGTTGACTTGCATTAAAGATTGACTGGTTTAACAATTCATTTAATCCTATAATTTACTAATGAAAGAAATAAGCGACATGTGTTATAATCCCTTCCCTTTCCCTAGTCTGTGTTTTGAATCTCTGTATTCTTAGTAGTGGTTCTAACTGCTTTAACTATTTAGAACTGCAAACTGACATCTGGATATGGTAGGTATATATATCTGTACAGAAACAGCAGAGACTTGAGGCATCAAAAAGATTAACTAATGAATTATATCATAAACATTCTTGGATTATAATTTGCTTAATCCAAATATTTTGATAGATTTATACCAATTTAATTTCTTTCTACTGGTAATCTAATATGTCAGTGCAGAGGTTCTCAAGCTGACAACTAGCTTGTCAAGCACAGCAAGAAAGAAATCCTTAGTTTAGTCTAGAGGGACTCAGGTTGTGTGTGTGCTAGAACAGGCAAATGTGTACCTCAGGGAATTCAACTCTAAGCTCTTGGAACAAAATAGTTGTTTCTTCTCTGATCTGCCAGACCCAGCTGCTTACTGCCCAGACAAGCCCAGGTCCATTATATTTATTTATTTATTTATTTATTTATTAAACTTCTGTACCGCCCTATACTATACTCTGGGTCCATAGCCTCTCCCCTAGTTAGGCAAATGTGTGATCAGGCCTAGTGTATGCCAACAGTTTTATAGAATGATCCCTAAACTAAGTGTTTGTTTGTTTGTTCAATTTGTATGGCTGACCATCTCAATCAATAACTTTGTGAGGCTTGCAATTTAGAAAATACGTTATGATTAAACATTTTAAAATAATAAAAGCAGTAAAACCTGTAAACAAAAATTAAAAATATTCAATTCAAGCTATACAAAAACAGGATATTTGGCCAGTTAGCAAGATAGGCAGGAAATGGTCTCTTAACATATTCATCCCCCCCACTCCAGGCTTGGGAGCATAACCAGATTTTAGATCCTTATGAAAGGCTACAGGCCTTGAGGCTATTCTGATCTCTGACAGGAGGCTGTTCCATAAATCAGAGGCTACTGCAGAAAAACCTTGCCTTCCCGTCCACATCAGCCAACACTCTGGCTGACAGGATTTGCAATATGCTACTTCTGCATAGCCTGGTTGGATGAGTAGAGATTCTTGGAAAGAGCGATTTCTGGGGTACGCAAGTTCCAAGCCATGTAAGGGTTTAAAGATAACCACTAGCACCTTGAATTGCACCTGGAAACATACTGGTAATCAGTGTAGTTCATGCAGGAGGACATTCTTGGTTACAGTTTCAGATCTTGAGTTGGCTATGGATGAAGTTTGGTAGGGTTTTGTTTTAAATAAACCCACTAGGGCATGAATATTTAGATGGACAAATGGTAGAAGCACAGTGATTGTTGAGGGTCCCTAGTCTGCCACCCAGATTGCTGTGTGGGAATGATCAACACATTGTGAGAATCCACAGTTGGATTCATTCTACTAGTCCAGCCTACTGCTTCTCATAGTGCCTTACTTATTTAAGAACTGACTGTTACTTAATTTAAATAATCATCAGTCAAGATCTCTTTCTGAGCCTGCATAATGGTCAATGTGAATTTGCTGAGCTGACTGGGAATAAAGGATAGCTAAGCTGAGCATCTTTTTACAGCATTTCAAGATTTAAAGAGGTATATTGGATGGGAACAGGCAGCATCCTCAAGGTCAATTTTGTGACACTAACAGGAAACAAAAGACAAATCTGACCACATCTGGATGCCAAAGACTTCTCTTTTGGGTGCTGAGGAGAGAGAGAGAGATGGTGATACTACTGGCCCTACAAATTGAGTGAGGAAAGCAGAAGGGGGAGGGGCAGGACAGTACAATTGCCATGCTTCAGATTCCAACTGAAGTTCCAGACCAACAGTCTCAGCCACATTGCCAATACTGCCAGGGACGAAGAATTTTTGAATGGAGAGGGTGTGTCACAGTTGTGCCTTTTACCTAAAGATCATCAGACTAGGTCCTTTCCTTAACAATTTAAATTGACAGGCCCCATACTGGCAGTTCCCTAGTCCTATAATAAGACTGGCCTTATCGTAACCCTGTTATTTAAACTTAGACTAGACTATTGAAATGAAAGTCAGGAAATAAGAATTTAGCCTTATGGTTGGTAGCCCATAGTCTCCATTTAGGCAAACTATTAAATTAAGAAACTAGTTCTCCACATTACAGTGGTACTGGAAACTGTTTCCATAGCTAAGGTGTGTGTACTAAATAATACATTCCTGGTCTGATCAGAGATACATATTATTTGACTATTGTAATGTGTTTGTAATTCATTCAAGAAGCTGTAATCAGACTTTTTACTAGGTTCAGTTATAAGGAGCACAACAGAGTAGCTTCTCTCCCTATTTTTTATTTATTGATAAAGTTCATAGCATAGATTTTGGGCAATAAAGTCTTTGGGATATATTTTGGGGCCAGGTGATTTGAAATATCATAATTGTTGTTAAACTTTTATGTACTTCATTAGAAATATATTTATAGACACGAGAGAAAGGGCCTTTACAGCAACTATAACAACAAACTTCTCCAGGCCAATAAAACCAAATTCTCTAAGATGAAATTCTCTTTTTTTCCCCCAGCAGAGAGAAATATTTTATTTAGGCAGACTTTTGATAGAAAAGTTATATTGGCTGTGAAATTGGTTTTTAAGTAAGCAAATATGATTTATTTTGATGCTGTTTTTAAGGATGTGCCCTATGTTTTTAACAGCATTTATAAGTTTCTTCAGTTTGTTGCTTCCTATTGGACACTAATAATAATATTTTGTACGGATAATATGAACCATGATACAGGACATTTAGAGATCAAAATGTGGGGATTAATAATTTAAAATTGTATGCAACAATTTCTAGAGTTGTTTGAAAGTTTAAATGAGGTTTCTACATTGCTTTTAAACAGATCTGAATAATTACATAGATATACAGTTGTTGATTGCTCTAAATTTGCAGATTTTATAACATTACAACAGCAGTGCAGAAGAAGAAAAGGGGAATAAAAATGAGTATAGTAGCTGCCTTGTTTCATTGCTCCAGTGAGAATGGTCCATTGGATGCTAATTTGCTAATGGAAAAAGCCCTTGTTCGTGAACAGTTGATTCTGAATCAAACTTATTCTACCAGAATTTTTTTTTTTTTGGGGGGG
>JANHFJ010005971.1:530769-542178 GCA_032468195.1 Cerberus rynchops
AAGACCCGAATAGACCCAGACCTGCATACCTATACCCGTGAAAATCTACGAAAACAAATATATATATATATATATATGTTAATTGTTTTTACTGCTGATATATGAGTGTCTACAAGCAAAGGCATAGAGAGGCAAACTATGCTAATGAGCCATAAATATCCTGCTGGTTGTTATTTATTAACACCAATTACCAAATTCAATGCTAATTAAAGTATTTACAGACCTCACACCAACAATGTCCATGTGACAACCGTAAAGTAGTAATATTGTCAAAACAACAACCATAGTCACAACAGTAATGTATGTTTCGTTAACCAATGTTTAGATTTACTAAAAAGCAAAGTTACACTAATATTTTAATAAAATTACAAGTATTTGAAAAGTGCATGGCATTTGAAATAAAGTTGAAATATAAAGAAATGAACATTAGAACTTAGAACAAATTGTGATTGATATCCACTTGATTGCCACAACAAAATAACTTTTTACTTTAATATTGATTGAAAAGTGAGAAGACTCCAATTCTAAAAGCTGTAATAAATTCTTCTTTATTTTAGGAAGTAGGTCTTTACTAAAGTGTTGGAGATTTTATCTCTCACCAGCTATGAGCTCATTTCTCTTATTTCTCACCTGCTATGAGCTCATATCTTTTACATAGTTGTCTGAACCACAACAAAAATACCCCTTAAAGAATTAAAGATTCTGGGATTTCAAACTACCCACAAGCAAAGAACTGTACTGAGAAAACACAAGACATCCTGACTATACATTACTTATGTTAAAGGTTTATCTCATAAATGAATGCGGATTCTTAACTAAATGAGCAATTTCATCAGTTTAGCAATTGATTTGAGGCTCATGTGCACACAACACACGGTGCAGAAAACAAGAACAAAACCTAGCCCTTCAAACAAGTTGTAGAAAAATTCATAGTCATAGTTGTTTTCATAAGCATTTCAAGAAAGGGCAGTGTGGAGCATCTAAATTATACAATATAAAACATTGTTAAGTAATGTGACTGAAAACAGAAAAGTAGAGTTCCTTAAAAAGAAAACAGTGCTTCCTTTACAAGTGATTTTTTTAATAGGTGAATACTCTAGCCAGACAATTTCAGAAGATCACTGAAGCCATTGTGACACAATTCAAGCTTTTTGTTCAGCTGAATGCTATTTTTGCTACAAGATCTACATTTGTATTTCAATGTGGGCATTTGTTATGAGATCCATCTCTCAACAAAGTCTCCTGGTCACTAACCAGGTCTCAACCATTGGTTGAGGTAGAAAAAGTTCTGTCTACTGTTACCACCTTCATTTGCTCTTTTTGTACTGCATTGTGCAGATTCTGGTAATGAGATTCGTCCATTTTAAATTTACTTTTTGTTCAAGTGGCTTGGTCACAAGATGCAGCCTTTTTTCCAACAGCCTTTTGCAGTTGGAAAATATTTGTACAGTTGTCACTGTCAGTCAACCTAAAACATCAGCTTTCTTCTTTTGCTGCTTCCCCCTGGGCTTCCCCAGTTTGTTCGGTGGGATTTCTTTGTGCATCTTCTTCCCCTTCTGCAAGAAACAAAGGTAACTTTTTTAGTAAAAATAGCATGAACAATGCAACTGAAATTTGCATATTCCACTGTATTCTTATCTGGCAGATACAGAAGTCTGGGTTGGTTTTAAGCAACACTAATTAGTTACTTAAGGTATATATAATAAAGAAAATGAAATTCAAAATATAAAGGTAGACTGCCACTTAAGTAATGCAAAAATGCTGAAGGAGACTTTAGGCTTCATTACATTAGAAGTGACTGGATAACATTCTATAGTCAAAGAAAATGCCATTCCTAACTTTCTATCTACAGAAACTATTTTAGTATTTCAGAGGAGGAAATTTAATAATAGACATAAAACAATGTGCGGTGTAGTATGTATGTAGTGTTTTTTTAATATTAATTCTTCCACACTTCATAATGGCATATACTAGTCTAATACTAGTCTCAGCATAGTAGCCTAATGATGACTTTGAGAGATATGAAGGGGATAGACTATCATCTGTTCCACTGTGTTCTTGCCTTTCTTAAAATAGCTAAATGTATGTGTAGGTATACACATATAAGTACAGATACACATACACATATAGTTCAGAAGCATTTTATAAGACATATCTACAAGGAATTAGCAGAATTCTGTGTAGGGAGAATTTAACTATTACAAGTGTTGTGTTCTGAATTAACCTTGCTTTATGATCATTGCCTCTTGACCCTACTTAGCTTGTAAGTAAACTGGCCTATGATCTCTACTATGGCCATGAACTGTACCTACTCTGTATGAGATACTTACTTCCCTGTTCTGGAAATGTGGGCTAAGCTGTTCTAATAACAGCTGGGAAATACTGCATCAGTTCATTTCCTGAAAATGCATATTTTAAAAATTCAGTAGTAATCATATTTATTCTAATGTTGGTCTGAATAGCCTGTGATCCATCATATCAGCCAAAACTTACCACTAATGTAATAGGCTTAATAAACCCTTGTGAATAGTTTATCCTTCCTCTCCTTTTATAAAAACAAAAGTTGGAAAACATTTTTTTATTCTTCTTTTGCTGCTTCCCCCTGGCCTTCCCCAGTTTGTTTGGTGGGGTTTCTCTGTGCATCTTCTTCTCCTTCCTGAGGACTTAGTTAATAGATCATAAGTACAGCAAATGTTTCATCATTTCTAAGCTTATGAAATATGCGTGTGTGTGTGGACACACACCTGGCATATACACATACACCTGGCATACACATGCACGTGTGTATACACACACATGCACACACACATGTACACGTGTATGCTAAGTATAAATTTAATAGTGCATAGATATCAAAACTGGTTTCAAGAATGATTCCTCTTGCATAGTTTTCTTTTGCTAAAATATAGATACTTACCAGTTTTATTTATATCAAGTTCAGATAATTTCAAGGATAGTTCACTAGAATTTCCACTTGTTGAAGACACAAGTATATCATGAAGAGCATTTCTTCTTCCAGTTCTTCCTGAAGCAATGAAATCTGCATATGTAGATTCCACATCAGTCATTGCTAACAAGTATCCTCATAGCAGTACGTATCTTAAATAAAACAGAAATACAGTCTCTTTACTGCAAAGAAGAGCATGCAGTTAAGAGATAGAGAAAATTTCAAATGTTTTAATATAAAAATGATATACTTGATTTACAATGAAATTTCATATGAGAGGCCAATGAGGCAGAGCTGTCGGAAGACATTTTTGTAGTCATGTGGCTAGTATGTGGACTGTTGTTCATCTGCTCACATTTGCATTCTTTTGAAGTGCTATATTAGCAGGAACTTGGACAAGGACAGGAACTCACTCTGTCACATGGTGCTGGGTCTCGAACATCGGCTACTGGCTTTCCAGTTGACCATTCCAGTGTCTTAACCGCTGAGTCACTGCACTGTCTTAGAGTGGGACAGAAATTTTATTAAATAAATAAGGTTTTAGGACATGCAGGATTTTGGCAGACCTTTTTTGGAAAAGTTCTGCATCAATGATGTGATAGCTGAGAAGACTGTCAGTCTGTCTTCACAGATCTCACTAGAGGTAAACAGAAATGGAAACTAAATCCCCTGTGCATACTCCAGGGACAGCATGTAGTTGTCTATGTAGTATATCACATCAGTGTTCCTTGAATTATGTTGTATAGGCCACAATGTTGCAAGTCTTGAAAGAATCATTTATTTATTTAAATATATATGCTACCTAACAACTCTGGGTGGTTCACAAGCGAAAAGAAGAAATGAAAAAAAATATCATACAATAAGATACAGAAATGAAGAATAAAATATAGGGAGGATGGCATAAAACCAGACAGGAATGCAAAAATAAACCCACATAATCCAAATAAGAGTTTTGTGTGTTTTGGATCTTTTCAATTTCATCACTTAAAAAACCCTATTTACAAATAAAGACATATTTCTTTGTAGACATCACACTAAAAAACCAAGAAAAATAATATAACAATGTTGAATTAAAAAAACAAAGTAATGCAAGCTTTTAAATGAAGGGGCATTGAAAGTCCTATTTTTTTCCTTCAGTATATCTTGATAAAATTTTAAATATAATTATTTATTGATATTTTCCTGAAGATAATCTCAAACAGCTTGATTAAGAAATAAAAATTATATTCCTAGTACTAAATTTCTTGTGGGACTGGGTTTGAAACATAAAAGGATTCTTTGAAGGTCTTTTCCACATTTGATCACTTTAGCTGCCCAGAATCATTGGAAGCTGGATGGCATATTAATTTGTATAATAAGTAAATAGTTAATTGGGTTATATGGACTGTATTAGACATATGGATGTCTAACTAGTATGCTTTATATGACTCTTGTATAGAACCTGTCTATAGAAATTCATTACCTTCCTTCAGCCACTTAGGTTAAAATGTCATTATAAAGTAATGATGGAAAATATATCCCTGAGATGACACACAAATTTGAAATTCTGTTTGTGTTTTGAATCCCTCTCCAGCTAAAATTATAGAAAATCTAGGGTCCTGTTTTGTTTTATTTTTTGATAGAAATGCTTTATATGAAAATAACTGCATAAACCATAACATAGGGTTTCTATAGTTAGCAAAAATAAATGAATATTATCTCAACCAGTGGTGGAATTCAACTGGTTTTGCTACTGGTTGGTGTGCATGCACTTTGCATATTCTTTTTATCAATATTCTCCTTAAAAGTAAAATTAGGGAAGGGGAAGATCTTGATCAGGGTGAAGCAATATACTAGTGGACCATTTTCATTACTGTGTGCTATTTTACAAGCCCAGGGGTATATTGGTTGCTTTCTTGAGTTAAAAATTGCAAAGGAAACGTATAAACTTCTTAATTAGGCCATTAGAATGAATGTGAATGAAAATAACTTTGTAGTTTTGTTGTTTTGACAAAGCAAATAATAAATTAATACATTACTTTTCTTGTAATGTAAACAAATGAATTGGTAATTAATGCAATGTATAGCATTCTTTAATAAAATTGTATCATGTCTGAAATTAGTTCACTTTTTCCTCTAGATTATTGTGTCATGCAATGAAGGATCACATTGTAAGAGTTGCAAATGAGGCAGAGTTTATTTTGAACAGACAAAGAGCTGAAGATGTACACAAACATGCAGAATTTGAGGTAAGCCGCCTCACAGTTGTTGAAACCCTGGATTTCTGTTTTCACCTAACTTGTCATCATCTGAAAAATAGATTTTGAAATGAAAATTTACATTGTTGTTATTCAAAATCTATATTAATTTTAATAGAAATCATACATATTCATTTAAACTGTATAAAAATAAATAGTATTATATTTAGAATCTTCTTTATTCACATTTTTAAAAATAACAGTATTGTTCTGGTACTGCTGATGTAGATTACCAATTCCATTACAGTTTAAATGTAAAATTCGTTATTCGGATTGTCTGAAATTTCTGCTGCATTATCTTGATTATTTTTACAAGTAACTCAAGACAGTGAACATATCCAACATACCTTCCTCCTCCTATTCTCCCTGTAAAATTACTTGGGCTATGAGACAGTGGTTGGCCCAAAGTCACTCAGCCAGTTTTTCATGGCTAAGGCAGAAATAGAATATTTTCATTGGAAAGGATGAGCAGAGAATTCCAGGAGTATAAACTGAGAATATATACTCTCAGCAGTGTGAGTTTGTGTGTATGCGTATACATATATACATTACATACTCTCAACAGAGTCATACAAAGTATGAAGGTCATCCTAGCTGCCTGCTTCAGGCAAGTACACATCTAAATTGAGCACCAGTTACTGTATGTATAATACTAGTCGTGGAAGATACAGAAAAAGAATCATTTTATACTATGTTGGAAATAGCAGTAGTAAACTGCTCCTGTATTTTACCAAGAAAACCACATTAATAGAAAAAGTGGCTTACTACTGAGGAAAAACTGAGGATCTTTTGGAATATAATGGTGTTTATGATGTGGCTACTTTAAAATCTTCCAGATGTCTAGTTGCTGAGGTTTCCATGCAGGAAAAGGAAATCCAAAGATGCAAAGATAGAATTACAGTGGGAACATGAAATATAAGCATAAACTTGAGAAAGTTCAACATAATGAAGGGTGAAATGAATTGAATACACATTGACATCTTAGACGCTAGCAAATTAAAATGGATATTGGACACTTCCAGTATTCCACTGTTTACTACTCAGGACATGAACAACAAGGAATAGTATATTAAGCAAGGGCATAGCAAGAATAGTATTTGGCTACAATGCTATCAGTAACTGAATAATAACAATTAGACTTAATGGGCAGTCCTTTAATATGACAATTATTCACATTCAAGCTCAAACTAATGATACAGAAGAACAAGACGTTGATGAGTTTTATGAACAAATTCAAGTTTAAATTGACATTACATGCACACAATAATACTAAAGTTGGAAATGTAAAGGAGGAATCTTTTCAGGTACTGCTGAAACCCAAGAAAAAGCAACAGCGAACTGGATGTTAGAACAAATGATGGAAATTGCCAAGAGGAAAAGAGATACTAAAGCCAAAAAAGACAAAGTTTCCAGGAAAGAATGAATAATTTCAGGGAGCTCTTGAAGAGAAAAGAAGCAGTATTACAATAACATCTGTAATGGCACTGAAGATGAAAACAGATACAGAAAAAGAAGACAAGTTTCTCAAAAGATTTCTAAACCCAGAAAGGGATTTCAACTTGAAATTGACACCAATAGACTGATAATAACTGATTCAAAGAAGATTAAAGAAAGACAGAAGAATACTGAAATAATATGTAATAGAAATTTCAACATTTTAAATATGTTAGAAGATATTCCCTACTTATAAGAACTTCTCATACTTGAAGTTGAAGTTAGGCTAGTACTTTCATCATTACCAAATTAGAAGGCTGCAGGAATTGGTGAATTGCACAGAAAGAAGAAAGAAGAATAAAGATCTTAATCTAGCTATGCCAGCAAATCAGTAGGATGACACTGGGCTCAACAGACTAGAGGAAATACTGCATTGCAGTATCAAAGCAAAAATACTCAGCAGAGTGTGCAAACTGTTATACAATATCCTTAATTTCACATGTTGATAAAATAATGCTTAATGCTTATCTCCATCATTGTTTAGATTTCTACATGGAAAGAGGGATGTCAGATCTTCAACTTTAGAAAAGATTGAGGAAGAACATATCATTATGAATGCATGCTGAATAATTGAATAAACTGTAAAGTATCCCCAAAACAGTATGAATTTCATTAATTCCAGGAAAACTTTGAGTTTCTTGATTATGCCAAGCTGTGGAATACGCTTATTGTTCATCATGTATATGATCTATAAAGATCATCAAGGCAAACAAGTTGCTTTTCTGCCATAATAGTTCCTGAGATGCTAAGCAACAGTCCTAGGAAACACAAAATGATATGTAGGTATCACATTCAGGACTATATGCTCTGGGATCTTTTTCTGTCCTCCACAGGATTTTTAAATAGCTCACACAGACATATCACTCAGACTTTAACTGGGGAAATTCAAATGAGATCCCTGGAACTGTGAATTTATCTGAATTTGATTCTGTGACTCCTGATTTTGTGATTCCTAATCCACGCATCCCTTTTGGCTAAAGCTTTTGCCCTGTATGGGTGACAATTTTCCCAATTATTAAAATATGCTATCAATCTAATATCTTGTAATACAGGTTTTTAATATGCAAACATAGCAGAAAGCTCTCTTTTTCCAGCAGACAATATCACCTTTTGACAAAGTCCTCAATGTTTGAGAAAAACAGGAGCTGAATCTAAGCTAAGTTATTTGAAACTGAGTCTGTTTGAAATCAATAGGATTTCAATGACAACAATGTAATTTTGTTGATATTTCTATATTTTTTAAAAGTATATCCAGTGGATTTGTAGATATACCTCTTTAGATAACTTAATAGAATAATCACCAGCATTCCAATATACTACTGGTACTCCTATACAATTGTTTAGGGGGATTTTTTTTTCTGGAATGTTTTTCCCTACTTTCTTTGGCTTAAGTTGTGTTTCAAATTCATGTTCTGCTTCTCCCCATCACATCAATTTTGGTCCCATTCCATTGAACTGTAAAGGAAATAAATATATAATTGTATTTAAATGCCCATAATGCAGTTTTAACTCACATTAAGGTTCAGATAGAAAGGAATTTTGTTTGTTTGTTCATTTGTTTGTCCATCCATCCATCTCACAATAAAGTGGCTTTATCAATGAGAACTATGTTTGTGGAAATTATTTTACTGTTGTTGGGATTTTGTGGCCGTACATATTAAAAGAACCAGAAAGGAAAAAGTTGAGGTATAGTTTTGTTAAATTGATGGTCTTACCAGTCATTAGAGAAACCTTACTATTTAGACTATTGTCTATTCATCCTTGAGAGCTGGCACAGCATATATTGTATTTTGTTGTCTTTCCTCATTTGTATTATATTCTGCATATTCTGCCAAATAACAGTTTATCATGATTGGTAGGATGGAAGAACTGTCTGAATGTCTGTCTGTCTCTTTTGCTATTACTTGAACTACAAGTGAGCCTTTTATTTTTTTGGCATAGAATAAAAACAGATCTTTGACTTACATTTCATTCATGTATAGGTACAGTATGTATATATGTACAGTATGTATATATGTATTTGTGCACATATACACACCATACATTGCATTGCAAATATAGAATCTTACCAAACATATTCTAAGTATTTTGACTTTAAATTTTAAAGATCACATTTGCAATTGTGTATGTCACACTGAAGTTTCATACAGCTTCAGTGGTAAATAACATTTGATATTTATCAGAGCATTCTGCAGTAAACTTAAAATGACAGTAGAAGATTGAGTTATCTGCCCTTTGAAGAATTTATTGCAGTATAAGATCTGTCAGAAACGTAGACAAAATGAAAATATTCAATTAGATTCCAGCTTCAGTTAGCAAACACAATTTAGAATATTAACCAAATTCCCTTAAGGGGAAATCTTAAGTCAATTTTCTAGTCAGCAAACAAAGACATTTCTGAAACACGGGTTTCTTTAAAAATATAAGTCCTTAACTTTTAAAAATATTACTATTGCATAATATACAAAAATAGCTTTTTATAAAAATTAAATATAGAATTTCAGCATATGAATAGCAAATCTTTCAAATCACTCATCACAATCTCTTGACCTCAAAAAATCAAAACGAAAAACTGCTCCACAGAACAATAGAAGTGTCTGTTGAAAGCAGAATTCTTAAATATCTTGGTATACACAGAAAAGTGTTTGAAAAGCTTGTTAACATAATTTATTAATTCTTGTTTAAAGTTAAAGGAGTGTAATTAAAAGAATGAATGAATACCTTTATTATTAAGGTCACTGACTAGTATTGCAAACAAAAACAAATGAAAAATAAAAAAGATAGAAATGGTAGGTTTGTGAGTGGATTATAGAAATCTATATAATGTTACTGGCAGTATAACAAAAAATAGTTATGTTCAAGGAGATTGAATCATACTGATCAGATAACAATAGTACATGAAACAGATCAGAATTATCTGGGTATTTTACCAGGTTAGGAATTATAAGGCAGGTCCTTGAGTCCTTATTGAGAGTCCAATGTAGCAGAACATGAACCTCTTGTCCACAGGTATATAGTCTCAGTTGACAGAGGGCTCTTTTATGCTGACCCTTTAAAACTGCCGTGGGAAAGCATTAAACTATACTAAAATTAGTGCTCTTCAGAATTTGGAAATAGTTTATGTGGTATAACTGTATAGCAATAATGCTTAACTTAAATACTGCTTCATGGTGCTTTACAGCCCTCTCTAAGTGATCTATAGAGTCAGCATATTCCCCCCAACAATCTGGATCCTTATTTTACTGACCCCAGAAGGATGGAAGGCAGAATCAATGTTTAGCTGGTCAGGATTGAACTGTGGCAATTGACAGAATTAGACTGCAATACTGCATTCTAACCACTGTGACACCATGGCTGTATATATCCTATATACCAGTAGTGAAATTCAGCCGGATCGCACCACATCACCCAAACCGGTAGTGGTGATTTGAAATTGGCCCCGCCCATCCGCCCCTGCCCTTATACTTCCTTATACGAGCTTCATTTTTTTTGTTTCCTACCTTAATCAGCTGTTTGGAGCATCTACGGAGCCTTCCTGATGATCCCGGCTGCCTCTGGTGCCTCTAAAAGTACTTTAAAGAGCCATGCTGCAGCACATTTGGTGCGCAACTGTGCGCACCGAACTTGTAACAAAACCGGTCGGATTCCACTCCGGCTGAATTGGGAATTCATACAATTCATGCACTATCCAAAATTAGAGCATATAACTACCGGCACAAAGTCAGTGAAATGGAGACTGATAGGCTCCCCAAGTTATGTCAACTAGAGCAAATAAAATCACAATTGCAAATCTCCTGGATCACCAAACTAACTTATTTTGTAAGAAGCTGTGGCCTTCCTGATTCTTGGGTAACAGGAGAACAATTTAAAGAAAGGGCTGCCCAAAGAATTAAGGATACAGAAACACAAAATGATATGGCTCTCCTTAGTAAATTGGGTACCTTGAAATGGCTGAGCAAATACAAATGTACTTTTGAAATAGACAGCTATTGACGTTACAACTGCCAAAACATTTTAGGGAGATATTTACACGAGCGAGATTCGAACAGCTTGACACAATGGTCAGATATGGGAGATTCCATTCTATACCCTTTAATGGACATCTCTGCATTTGTGGAGCAGCAGCGGTAGAAGATCTGGCTCACATCCTGTTTGATTGTTGCCTGTATAATAGGGTGAGAGACGAATGATCCATTGAGATCCCCATATCAGAACAACTTACCTTATGTGCGGCCAAGAATCTAAAAATAACATTTAACAAAGCACAGTACTTAAGCAAAATGGTTCAGTTGAGTTCTGCATATGTGAGTAGCTTGTAGATGTGACACCGAAATATAATTTTACCATAATTTATCTATAATTTAAATTATTGTATTTTATTCCAATTTCATTTTAGACTGTATTTTATTCCAATTTTATTTTAAATCATATTTTATTCCAAAATCATTTTAAAATTTATTTTATCCAATTCTGTTTTAAATTGCTTTTATCAAATTTTAGTAATAATTTGTTTCTGGAACTCTGCACTTCGATATGGCCCATGGGCTAATCAGTAAATAAAATCTACAATTGACTATCATTTCACCCCAGTCATTCTTTTCTCTTGACTAGATATACCTGATTCCTGCAACTGTTCTTCATATGTTTTAGCCTCCTGTCTCCTAATCATCTTTGTTCTTCTTCTCTGCACTCTTTCCAGAGTCTCAACATCTTTTTTATATCGTGGCAACC
>JANHFJ010005979.1:0-17928 GCA_032468195.1 Cerberus rynchops
ATATATATTGAAGAGGCCCAGTTTGGTGTACTAGTTAAGACATCAGGTTGGAAATCAGGAGAACTGAGTTTAATTTCTTGCCTTAGCCATGAAGCCAGCTGGGTGGTTTTGGGCCCATCATTCTCTTTCTGTCTCAGGAAGAATGACAAGCCAGAAAATTTCTGCCACAAAAGCTTCAGAGAGCAGTTGTCACGGGTCAAAACTGACTTGAAACCCTAATTGTGGTTTTGGTGGTGGTATATTGAATCAGACAAGCAAGTAGAATTCAAATGGAAACTTGGCTTTTTATCCAGAATATTATTTATTCCATAAATAATGTAGCAAATAAAAATACTGTCTTTATTTTTATTACACTGTAAATAACCATATTTGGTGAATTCTTCATGTCTCTCTACATATGTAAAAACTGGCACTAAATTATGTTTAACTATGAGGCACATGTGTGATGTAATAGTTGACATTATGATGTAATAGTTGACATTACTAGATATAAAATTTAAAATACCCATATCTAGAAATGGAATTTAATAAGGAAAAAACTGTAGAAAATGGTTGCGTGGCTTTTTTCAGTAATTTAGCATATCTGGTAGATATCATTCTTCATTTTGTGAATAACATCTATAGTCAGCTGTTCTAAGCTAATGAAATATTGGTTCAAGTAAAGCTTGAGAATCACGCACAAAATAGAAAATGTTACATTCCATATCTTGGAAACTAGACTGGATTATTTTAGGCAGATTATATTTTGCACAATCATCCCACCATTCCAATGGCTACTTCAGGAGAAAGGCTGAATTAAATGTTAATACATGAGATCATTATTTTATTATTATTAAAATATATATTTTTATATTAGCCAAAACGAATCTTTTAATTTGTGCCATATATAGCAAGCTCTTTTGTTATGAGATTAAAATCACTTTAAAATCTATGTTAAATGTTAAAAATAATATGAAATGTTCTATTTTTAAAGGACAACTTTTTACCTCTTTTTAAACTGTTCTTATCTATCATTAACATAATACATTATCTTCGTGTCTGGTTGTCAGAATACAGAATTGTTGTAACTTTACCTTTACAAGTGATGACACTTCTTTCTAACTTATGGTGAGAATTGAATCTTTTAATACTGAGTCATTAGTCACTATGATATATATATTCTCATTAGCACCAAAAACTACGTTACTATGTGAATTAGCTGCTATGTTATGTTACAAGATGAGAAATCAATTTTAGCTTTAGTATAGCACCTGTATCACATTAAGCATTCCAAATCAGGTTTACCTGATATATGTTAAAATGTGATTTAACCTAATTGTATTTATTCTATATTCAAGATTCTATTCAACATCGAAGAATGAGAAATAAAGTTTATAACCACCATTATTTATATATTGCAGTAAATGGCCATCTCCATAACTAACAGTAAGAATAGGAAATATGCCAGATACACAACTGCAATATATTTTAAACATTAGCACTTGCATTAAACAACTTTTGAGTATGTTTTAAATATTGAGTAAATTTGTGTAAACATGCAGTTTACTATATTTATTGTCAAAAAGTAATCAATTATGTCAAAAAGTAGTCAAATATGGTCAATTCGAGTTTTACATCAAATCAGTTGTAATCTAAAGTACATCAGAACCTGAATGTATAAAATTATTTTACCAAAGCCAAAGGGAATTAAATGGAAATTATAGAATTATACAGGATGATAAGGCTACATTTAAGAACAGCAGTGTCCAACCATTGGAGCTTGGTGGCCTGTCTGGGGTGGGGCAGAAGGAGGGGAACTGGATGGTATAAGTGGCAGGCCATCACATGCATGTTCTTACACATGCTGCCCTTGCACAAGTGATGGGCTGGCGCACACATCATAACAGCTCAACCTGAATAAGTTGTGGACTAGCACACATACATGCAAGTGCCACTAGCCCACCGCTCACACAAGTAGCACTGCACGCATGCACACTCACCAGCCAACCACTCACACATTTCTGAATAGGGCATGGCCCGGTAGTAGGCCATGACCCTGGCATTGGATACTCATGCTTTAGTTAGAAGACTTAGCAAAATTAGTGCTGTCTGGGGATATTGGGTAGTTTCCATGTAAGGTAATTGACACTGATCCATAACTTTTGATCCCAAGTCTGGAAATCTCCAGAAGAAGTTGAAAATGGAAGATGTTTGGGGATTGATGTCAAGTGCTCCATTGCTGTCATGCAATGCATGTTTTTATAAAGTTTCAATAAGTATTTCAGTAAGTATTAGGGAAAGAAAGCTATTCTCTTCAGTTTCATTGGGTGTAATGCAAAGATGTTAGCCTAAAAAACAGCAGGGAGTAGGTTCCAGGTCTCCCTTATCCATGGAGGCTAGCTGGTGACTTTCAGCCAGTCATTATCTGTCTAGGTTCCAAGTAACAGCCCAGATAAAATCAAAATTCCAAGGCCAGAGGTTTTCTTAAAGTATAGCTTTATTAGGCATGTCATATTGGCACAGTTGGTAAAAACCTGACTCTGAAGCTCCCCTGGGTTTTCCCCACCCAATTCAAACTCCAAAGTTCTTCCTGCCATTATACACAACCATCACATGCCCCAATCAGGTCACCCTCCCAAATCTTGGTAACTCCCATTCATGTCCCTCCAGGTGCTGGTGAGAGTGTTCTTGGTTCCCAGAAAAAATAATGTTATTTTGGCTACATATTCCCCTAGCTATCTCTACTCCCTCCTCCCTTTCCCACAGCTCTGTCCAGCATCACTCTGACAACTCGGAAGACGTTCCAAGATGGCTCAAGGGTTGACATTATCTTCATCTTCAACAATTATCATCTTTTTCTTTCACTTCCCACTCTCTTTCTTAAACCACTTATAATGTTAATTACATTTTACCCCATCCCACTCATTTTTATTTATTTGAGTGAGAATAGATACTAGCTAGAATTATCCCTTATGCTTTGGATGTACTAGAAACAAATTTGCTAAACTGCATTCTGAATTTCATTTATTTTAACCAATTTTCTGACATTAATTAATTTCTAGGTACTGAGCTCTTACTTCCAAGCAGATGTCAAAAGTATAAACACAAAGAAGGATGTGAATGCTTGGGGAATTGTTTGTTCCAGATTTGATTTCTAAAAGTAATAATGATAATTTTAAGGCAGTTCCTTTCAAGATGCTTGTATAAATCTTAGTTGGTTTTAAATAATTCTTTTGAATTTTCTTTGAATTAACTTTTGGGACAATAATAAAGATAGATTTGTCTTTTACTGGAAAGGAAAACAGTGATGAGATGTTGAACTCAAAAAGAACCCTAATATGGCATAACAAAAGAAGAAAGTCTGGTTCATGTACTTGACATTTCCAACCTTGGATGTGCACAGCGAAGCTTTCTGAACATCTGCTCAATATCTGCTGGGATATTCTTGTGCAAACAAACATTTATATGTGTTCTATAATATTTCAAGAATTTATATAGCATTTAATCGTAAAACTGAAAAAGTAATACATCTGATGTTGCATGTACTTTAACCTTTATTGTCTGGACCATAAAACCTTATTAGTATCCTGACTTATGTTCAGTGAATTTTTGGAATGAGTATGCTTTATTTCAGGCTTATCTTAACTTCAGGTCAAGATAAATTTGGTGTATTTCAATCCAATAAAAAGAAAATATTATATTAAAATAAATTCTTATTTCTGAGAGGGAAAAATCACAAGTGAACATTAGAAATAGGCACAAAAATATCTTAACATTTTAAATGCTAAATAACCTCCCTTCAATTAAAAAATAATAACTGTGAAGTTTCTTTGCTGCATATGGCTTTCCAAAATACTTGACATATTTAATAAGTTTATGAATTAAAATTTTCAATAGTATAACAATTATTACAATGAAAATGAGAAAAAAATGAATAATTGAATGGTCTGTTACGAGACTGTCACAAGTAAGTAACCATTTTAATTTGCTTAAATAATGGGTGGAAAATAAAAGAATTGTGCAACTCTTGTGAATGAAAAAGAAAGATTAATTTCTATGTCTAGATATTATTATAAAGCTGTATGGTTGGCATTTATTTCTCAATTGCATACTCAGGTTTATTCTTTAATATCCCAATACTATACTTCACTATCGCTTCTTCAAATTATTTTGACTGAAATGCTGTTACCTACTTAAGCAATTTTATGATACACAGCACAAAGATATGCAAAAGGTCCATCTGCCACCTGCTGTTTGAGAAGGTTCCAAGATTTTGTATTGGGTCTGTCTGGACAGTACAAACCCATCCAGCATCAAACCAGCATCAAACCCATCCAGCACAGGCCTAGAAGTGACAGACAAAAACCTCATAATTACTCACTGTTTAGTCTCTTGCGTCCCATTCAGACCGTCAAAGACTCCTCACACCAGGAGAAGATTTTCACAGTATTGCTTAAATTATCACGATTATCCATGTATAACTGGTTATAATTAACGTACTGGTGAAACCTCACCCATGGAGTCAAATAAGCTCACCTGCCTCACGTTATATGTGGAATACAAGATTGCACCAAACCTTGCAGTACCCCACATAGCAGGGACCAAAGATGGGATTTTTACCCCCCAACAGCAACAATGGCTGGAACAACACTGGAAAAAAGATACCAACCCCCACAATACTGTGCCACCTATCCCAAATCCCACTGTGCCAATCCAAAAAGCTAGCATGATCAATAATATTGAAAGCTACAGAGAGATCAAGTAGAGCAAAGGGGGTGCACAGCCCAATCCCACCCTCGCCAGAGTTCATCCAAAAGTGTGACCAATACTGTTTCTGTCCCATATTTAGGTCTTCATACCTACTGAAATGTTCCAGATAACTCTTTCTTTTCAAGGCCCTCCAGACCTGTTCTGCAACCACTTTCTCAATCATATGTATGCATTCTACATACAAGAATTTTAACTAAGAAAACATAACAAGTTCTTCTCACAATTTCAAAGACATTTAATCTCTACTATCGTCTCCTATTCACTTAGGCCTATTAATAGGTTAGCTAACAAATTGCCTTATTATAGCAAATCTACAGCCAAAAGCAAAACCGATAAAAAAACACATTAAATTGTGCTGCAGTGCCACTTAGTGGATTATATGTATTGTGAATTGTGTGAATATTTTTTTCTGCTTTAACAAATTACATATAATATATGCCATCCTCATTAACAAAAACAGTCCTTTTCTTAGCAAAATACTCATGTATTTTTTAAGTACTTCAGTGTCTGTATGGTTGTTTGAATTTTAACAACAACAAAAAAAAAGCACAAAGGAAAAAACAGCAGTTCAAACTGCTTTGCCATGACAGATTTTAGTGCATTCTTCCAAGATTTTTGAATGACTGTACTTTCCCTTTTCTGGGAAAATAGTAATTACTTGGGACTGTAGTGGAATTGGGGATGAGGGAAGAGAAAAAGAAAAATCCTACAGTTATTTTTGGAAAAACTCACAACCTGATCACTTTTCTTTGCTCTCCTACGTATTTAATCAGAACTGCCTTGCCATATGGTTTAAGAGAACAATACAATATTTCAAGAGAGATGTTCTTATATTCAGTCTGTTTGGCCATAAAATTAATTCAAAAGTAAATTAAAAAGGGAAATGTTTCAATATAATTGTTAAAAATAATGTTACAGACAAAAAATATTTCGTTATTATAGACTATATCAAAAGAATCCTAGTATATCTTGAACTGCATCTTAAAGAGGTGAAAGCCTGACACTGTTTCTCTTTTTCACTATGATGAAAGCCTGAAAATGTTTCTTTTTCTCCTTCTGATACTAAAAAGAATCAAGGCAAAGCACTGAGAAAAAGTAATTATTAATGTTGAAAATCTTGACTTTAAAGGAAACCAAGGCAAAACAAGCAAACAATGATAAATGTGATTATCATTCAGAGCAAAGAGAACTAGGAAATGATGGAAAGAGTAACATGGATTATGACATTTAAGATGGATAGGAATTCCTTTAAATGACTTAATAAAGGCACAGTTATAATCAATCTGATTAATACTACTTTAGAAAAAGGTACAAGAATGGTAGTTGAGCACAAATATGATCCAGTGAGACATATGGCTATAAAAAAGGCAAATTCATGAAGACAGACGTAATTCCCAAAACTATTCTATCCTATTCTGCTTTGGTTTGGTCTGGGATATAATGTTAGGTTTTATGTACTGCACTTTCAGGAGAAATCAGGAAACAAATTGTAACAGTTTCAGAGATGGTGAATACGATGATCAAAACTAGAAGCTAAGTTCTATGAAAAGAGACTGAAGGATTTGCTTTAGCCTTGAGAAAGCTCACTGAGGGTGTCAGAATGATGCTTTCTTCAAATACGTGAAAAGATGCTATTAGATAAAATAAGAAAGATAATATCTGTTCTTACACATTGCAGAATACAGAATATGAAATAATGGTTATAAGAAGGCATATTATGAATGAATATTAAAAAAAACTTCTCAGCAGTAGGAATAGTGGAACCACCAATCCTGAAAAGTGGCAAATACTAGACAGCCATTGATTGGGGTATTCACCTTAAATTCCTGCACTGAGCAGAGAGTTGGACTAGAGCTTTCCAAATGTTTATTCTGTAGTCAATATATTTTGTTCAATATACATATACATATGTCACTCCATTATTATTTTGATTTTCTTAATCTTAACCAAATATTAAATATATTGTTTACAATTGCTAGGACCTTGAATTTGAATTTGTAAGATAAAGCATTTTTTACTTGCACAAGTAGGCATTTTTTATTTTAAAAAAATGAATATGTTTCCTCTCACAAACAAGGAATATGGCTTAAATTTAATAACACCATCATAATAAGGTAGGCCATCAGAATTGGGAATTTAGCTAAATTTATGCCCGTGCTGAAATATGAATGTTTCAAACAAATTTTCATCTTAATCTTCAGATGTTTTTCCATAAAATGTCCTAGTTCTCCCACAATTCATCTGTTGAAGGGTACTGCATCTTTAATTGAATTCTGATTCTTTGGGGACTGAGGGGTGTGTGTGTGTGTGTATTTAAAGCTGTTATATAATATTGTTATCTTACTGCTGATATACTGTTAACAGTTTCTGCATGTAAGATAATTTTTGTCTTGTAAGTTTTAATGAGTTCATTACAGTTATGTTAAATAAACATTCTCAGTAGTTAAAAATTTCCTGGCATCTTTAGATTCCTGTTAAAAATGTCATTTATCAGATTGCGATTTTCCAGCATAATTCTTGGTTTGGTAGGCTCACTGGAAGAAAATGTACCTGGGATTGCACATAACATGGGCCTTTCTAGTAGAAGTGTAATGAGATTATGCATGTTTTTTTCTAAAGTGTCCATCGTCATTAATGGTGTCCTATATTTATTGCCCTTCCTTTTCCTGTAGGACTTACTGCAGCAGCATCTCTAGTATCTTTGGCATGGGCACTGGCTTCATATCAAAAAGCTCTTCGTGACTCCCGGGATGACAAGAAACCTATCAGCTATATGGCTGTAATTATTCAATTCTGTTGGCATTTTTTCACAATCGCAGCCAGGGTGATTACTTTTGCTCTCTTTGCCTCTGTTTTTCAACTATACTTTGGAATCTTCATAGTCCTTCATTGGTGTATCATGACTTTCTGGATTGTCCATTGTGAAACAGAATTCTGCATTACAAAGTGGGAAGAGATTGTGTTTGACATGGTTGTTGGAATAATTTATATCTTTAGTTGGTTCAACGTCAAGGAGGGAAGGACACGTTGTAGGCTTTTCATTTATTATTTTGTGATCCTTTTGGAAAACACCGCCTTGAGTGCTCTTTGGTATCTGTACAAGGCTCCTATGATTTCTGATGCATTTGCCATACCGGCACTGTGTGTGGTGTTCAGCAGCTTTTTAACTGGCATTGTTTTTATGCTGATGTACTATGCCTTCTTTCATCCTAATGGACCACGATTTGGGCAGTCACCAAGCTGTGCTTGTGAAGATACTGTAGCTGCCTTCACTCTTCCTGCTGAAGTAGCATCAAGTACTTTAAGGTCTATTTCTAATAATCGGAGTGTCACAAGTGACCGGGATCAGAAATTTGCTGAGAGAGATGGGTGTGTACCTGTCTTTCAAGTGAGACCAACTGCACCTTCAACCCCTTCATCTCGACCACCAAGGATTGAAGAATCCGTCATTAAAATTGATTTGTTCAGGAATAGGTATCCAGCATGGGAAAGACATGTATTGGACAGGAGCCTCAGAAAGGCCATTTTAGCTTTTGAATGTTCTCCTGCTCCCCCACGACTACAGTATAAAGATGACGCCCTTATACAGGAGCGATTGGAATATGAAACAACACTATAAATACAATGAATAAAGAAAACTCAGTGCAACGGCTATGATGCATCCAAATAAAAGGGTAATAATAGGGCCGTGGCAATAACTTAATTTCATTCTACAGCAGATCAGGAAGCTATAGCAGTGTCCTTAGTCTGACTACCATCATGATTATCATTTGATCCATTGTACCACAGTCTATCTCAGTAAGCCTAAAAGAAGCAGCATACAAAAACCTCAAAGAATCATTATTTTTGACTGAGAAATAGACTTAGTTTGATTATTCTGATTTTAAAGTGCATTATACAGAATTTAAAAATAAGGCAGGAAGGGTTGAATGAGTGACATCCAACACACTAGTGAGTGGGGTTTTCTTTTCTTTTCTCCTTTTTAGATAAATCCCTACATATATATTTTAAGCTGAATATGTTTGCATACTTATTTACAAAATAAAGCAGCAGTTTGGAAAAAAAAAACATCATATAAGGCGATGTTACTGTTATATGAATTCTAGTTTCTATAAAGAAATTAATACAATTATCTTGCATAGGTAAATCATGAAACATTTTCAAATGAAAGGCATTAATAACTTTTCTCTAATCTACAATTTATAATCAAAGAAACTTCATTTTTATTTTATTAAATTTTATTTCCTTTTTTTAAACAAAAACCAATGTTTTATGTACAACTTCAGGGTACTTTTTAACAGAAATTCTATGCAGATGATTCCCTCCTCCCTCCTCAACTTTCAAAAAGAATTGAGAGTTTGGATGGTTATTAAAAATGTAAATTAAATGATAATCATGATTAAATTTCAATTGCAAAAGCAAAAGAAAAGGGAGAGAAGGAGATGGAAAAATACCAAAAAGGTATATATCCCATATACTGAATCCTGCGAAGATTACATTCAGAACAGCAGCAAAAGAAAATAGGTGTTTTAATCTACAGTACTACACATAAAAGCATCAAAGAATGCTATAACCTTTTAGTGCCAAATATTGTGTAATTACAAAATGAATATAATATTATGGTTTGAAGAAGAGATAATGTGTGATATGTCCTAAAGAAGTTGGAAAGAATATATTCTACTTTCTATAATTACAATCAATGGTATTTAAGCAAAAAATATTCTCTAGTTTGTGAGCATATAAACTATAGTATATACTTTATAAATACTGCAATCTATAGTAATTTACCTTATGCACAAGATTTTCTTGAAAGGGGTAAAACTTGTTTCATTTATGTGGACATAATACAACGTTATGTTTCAGTTTCACAAAAATGTGTTTCAGTGAACCTTGGATTTAATGCTACTCCACCTTTGTCATCTGACACAGCATCTAATAAGATCAAAAGTGTCCATTTCTATTTTAGATGAAGTGCTATTTCACTTGCCATATTAAGGTTAGTTAAATGATTTTCATTGAGTTTCATTGAGTTTAATGCTCAATGTTGTACATATTTCTGATTAATAACATGAAAATTGTCTTTGATTAGCTATACAAAATAAAATTAATCTAAATTTCATTTTTAGGTGTAATTTTTGTTTTTAAACAAGATAAAAGTTAACACAAGCTAATAAAAAGTAAGGAAGAAAATGAAAAGCAAAATAATATAAAATTTCACTACTCCCCGCACAAGTATATCAAAAAAAGAAGGGAAATACATAAATCCAAAGTTTACTGTAGCTCATTTTTGTACAGCTAAACTACACTTTAGCCTTATATCCAAACCAGCTAACTGTCAAAAATTAGTTTTGCAAATAGGTATCTGGACATGATTCCAAGAAGTATCTTTTCTTATGTTAAAAGTATCCTTGATGGTGCTTTTGGTTGCATTAAAGGTGCAAGTCAAAATTTGATAGTATTTTTTTTAACAAAAATTGGTGCAAACTGGAATAACTCATGGATTATGTCAATATTTTTGTAAAGCAAAAACTCAGTACACAAGTTGTTACTTTTTATAGGCAGAATCTTTTCACCTGTAACTCATTCTTTTTATTAACTTAAAGTTTAAAAATTAGTCCATAATTATATCTGCTAGTCCTTTGTAAATTAATATAACCGCATAGTCTTGATGCTATATTAGTTTGTTTCACAATATCATGCAATATGAAAATATCCATTGCTACCTTCAGAATATTTCAAAACAGTGAAAACTTCAGATGAGTGCTTCAGATTTAGTGCAGTGAGTACAGTGGATGCTTTATAATAAATTCTGATGAAGTATGAATCAGCATTTTCCAATCTGGAATTCTCCAATTTTCTTAGGAATGCAACTTGCAGAATGTGAAGCCACAACAGTGGAGAATTGCAAATTAGAAAAAGGCAAATTATAATTAGATATATTCTGAAATTTTGCAGATTCATAGTGAGATTATAGTTTGTTCATTTCTACTTCAGTTAATCTTCAGATAGTGGCAAGCTGTATTTTCATAATGTTTCTGCAATATATTAGAAACTTCAAAAAGTGAGATGGTTCATTGTGTTATTCTTTAGCAGAGGTATGCTCACCAATTTCAAATATCAGCAAGTTGTTTATGAATATAGGCAGCTGCAATAAACAGGTAATGTGAAGCAGATTTTTGTACAGCTGTATTAACAGAAAACAACTTCCCCTCAAAAAATAGCTCTGTGAAAATGTACATGATCTTCAGCAATCTCCCTTGCCATTGAAAATTTCCTACTTCAATTAACTCTTTCAGATTTTGGCATGTTGAATTTGCACTGCTTCAACCCATGATGCAAAAGTTATCTCGTAATTTCAATAGACATACGAATTGAAATTGTGGGATCAATATGCTTTCAATACGAACTCAACAAGTATGGGTGGCAATACTGGCCCATTACTAATTTCAAGTGGCCCTCAGTCTGATTTCAAAAATCGAAAAATCTGACAAGAATGAACCATCCTTTTCGTGAAAACATGCTTCCTAGGGTGAGAGGCAGGTGTGTGCATATGCAAAACAGTGAGAGGCGAATAAAAGATGAAATAAAGTGAATGCATCATTTTACACTCTTCCCTTCCCCTGACATCCATTGTTTCAGCTTTACCAAAGTTCTCCAAGAAATTTTTGTTGAAGGACCGCAGCCTTTAACAGCACAAAGATCACCTCATCTCTATGTGCTGCATGAATTTCAGCAAAGCTCCTTTCCATCAACGGTCTTGCATTTGTGGTTCTTTTCATAGCATGTCTTTTGCATAATGTTATGTCTGCCATTATAATGTGTGGATAAGATACTGTATAAGGGAAGAGGAGGCTTGAGTTTTGCAAAGTTTGTTCAAAAATGATTAACAACATCATTTTTGAATAGAAAGATCTGAACAAAAAGCAGGATGCTTGTTTCTTATTGGGTTTTTTTTTATAGTAAAGAATATGAATATTTATTTGGATTTGTGAGGGCTACCATGTCTTAAGATTGAACTAATGGGTCCTGCATAAGATATATTTGCATGTTTTAGTAATATCTATCTTATAAAAAATAATTTATCAATTCATAGATATAATTCATTGCTATGTTATTTTTTCCACTATGGTGATTTGGACAATTTTCAGAGTTCCATGAAGGCAATCTCTTTCTTCTCTTCTTTAGCTAGGAAGGAGCCTTTATACTCACAGAATGGACCTTCTTGATGTACCACAATGTTTAATTATTTCTGTCTTAATATGGCTGGAGTTGCCTACATGATTTTTCTCTTCTAATATCTTCTAATCTTTTGATGTAATACTGTGCAAAGTCTACAATACAGTTCCATGACATAGTCTTCTCTTTTGAAAACAGGATTCAGTTTTTCTGTTTCAGTGTTATGATGACGTATAATTATTTTTCATGACGTCCTTAAATTTATTTCATAGATGTAATTTTGCAGGAATAATGTTATTTTTCTACGATATTCATGTTTTCCATTTTATTTCAAGGGAAACAATAGCAATATAAACTTTCACAAAACTAATATGCTAGTGCACTCTAGGCAACCTTTTAACATATAAGGCTCAGCCAATGCCCTTATGCTACTTATACTCCTTCATTTCCACTGACAAATAAGAAAAGAAAAATGACCAAACTTTTCCTATTACCTATCCTTAGAATGAAAAAAGTGAATTCACATACAATTTGCTACAGCTTTTTTCCCATTCCCAAAAGGGACTAAACTTTGGGCTAGTAGACTTTAAAGAGGCAAAATAGATACTTGCTTCCACCCTTGCATCCAAGGAAGACTCATTTTGCATCCTAACCTCACCCACTTTTGAAGAGTAGCTGTGTAAACACCAGACAGACCCACAAGCCAAAGGATGTTGCATAAATCTAATATGCCTTCCTGGTCTGCTGCCATGTTGACATAAAGTGGTCCTGTTTGTATAACCTATTTAACTATATTGGGGCAGGGGTGTTAATGGCTTGCATGGAGTCAACCTTGGGATATTTTCTGTCAATACTAGAACAGTTTGGGGCTAAGTTAACTTTGCCCAGTTTACTATATCATATGAACAAATATAATAAGGGGATAAACAGAAATGTATCCCTTTCTTTCTTAGAAAGGTAATAATTAAATGGTATCATCTAATTAAAGCTTCAGAAAAATATATTTTCATTCCTTCTACTATTCATATTTGGTAGAATAAGTACATGAAAGGGCAAGTTGTCTAAATTCTCCCTCAACTGCATCAGCAATAGTTCTGATCTCACTTCACCAATTATTTTTGTTTCAGTTATTTTCAGTCTCAACTATTTTTTTTTTAAAAATAAATAAAATTAAAAGCTGCTTACTATGTTTTCAGAAGATAGGAAGCCAGTCATTATTTGATCAGGAAATTTATATTATTTAGTATAACCAGTTGTACAATTGTACAGTTTCTAACAGACAAATGTCTACATCAGTGTGATTTTACTCAAATATTTGATTTCATCAGAAATACTCCCTCCAAATCAAGCCAGTTCAATTTCAACTTTGCTTCCTGAGCCCCATTTATTTTCTTTAACACATCTACCTCTGGCTCCATTGACACAGTAAAAACCTCACTCCTAGTCTTGAAGGAAGCATTATTGTCTGAAATACTCTGACAAAGAAGTAGTTTCATTATCCTCTGCCATCTTCAGAAATGCTGTTCTTTTCCACCCTTTGGCTGTATGTAAAGATCTTAAATGTTCACCACTACTTGCTATCTGTCAAGATTATAGATTTAAGGGCTGAACACTTAGAAATGCTGAGGTTACCTTGACAAGAAACTGATGCAACAGTGACAGGAAGTTATTATGACTGCCAGGGCTCATGCAAGAGGAAAATGACTCAGCATTAGGTTGTTTTCCCTTTAAGGAAGAGGGTACAGAAAACTCCCCTTTAAGGTATAGTTATATAAGGAAGATAGTAGAGGGCATTCCTTCCTTTCTTGTATTCCTTGCTTACTTGCTGTTTGTTCCTTTTGTGTGGCCAGTTTACAGAGCAGAAATTCTCTGTGACTTACTAAGGTATTTACTGCCACATATATTGTGTATACTATTGTAGATATACCACTGTATATAGTAAAAGACTCTGTGTGCTGTATCTTATTGCTCATGGGTTATAGCTTAGAGGCAATCACTCTGTAAAAACCTCTGACTTCAATGCATAAATTCTGACAGGTATCATATAGCAGGCAGTGGTGAACCTTTAAGATCTTTACACAAGGAGAACCAACGAATTACATTTTCTCTTCAACAGTGACGGTGGCCTCTTTCCAGGATTTCTACAGCAGGTTTCCAGAATACGTGAAAGTCGTAAGTTTTTTTGTCCTTTACTATAGACTTCAGCTTTCCATGAAGTTGCTTAGAGGTTGGTCCCCCTTATCCCAAGCTTCCATTTAAAACACAATAATAATCATAAGCTAGTTGTTCTTCATGACTTTTGGGCTCAGTTATTGTGAGAATAAAACAAGGGCTTGAGGTTCCTAAAGTAAACATAGTTTACAGGTATAATGAAAAACAAAACAAAATAAATGAAAAATAAACTTTGTATGACTGCTTCCATTAACCTCCTGGATCCTCTAGCCTAGTACAAATAAGCTCACTATTGACATACTCGTTCTTTGCATGGCCATGGTGATAGAGCTGCTTTCAGCTGGTAGAAGCTATGATTTTGCAGTGTGAACTTGTAAGGACAGCATCCTTGCTACTCAGAGTTGATGGGATGCATGGCAATGCTGTTGCTTCTTAATGGCTTATATATGTTGGCATTCCTAACAGTCAAGGGCTAATATTAGTGGATAAATAGCAGAATCAATCCTCGAAGACAAGAGCTGAAGCTGATCACCAGCAAGCCCAGAATATAGAATGGAAGACATTAAGGGAAATTCAGTCAGATGTAAAATGAACTGAAAGTGATTGGGTTTTTGTTTTGTTTGAACAGGAAAAAACTGAATTCAATTTTTCTAAAAAGAAAAAAAAAACCCTCTTGATTCTCCCTATGCAATGTTCCCCAGTATTTGTCCCAGTGATTCTAATGAAGTGAAATGGATAGAAAAATTTAAAAATACCTTTGAAACAGAGTTTGTCCACATCTGAAGATTAATAATTGTAAAAGTCTATGTAAATTACATACACATATTTCTTTTCTGGAAAATATGTGGAAATTTCTGCCAAAGCTCTGCTAAATGGGCATTATCTTGTAATTCTGTTTCAAGTGGAATTGTCATTTTGATCTGTTACCACTATTCTATTATTGTGTTTTTGTTATCTTATATTGAAATGTCTGACGTGATGCTTCCCAGATAGGTTGAATTTCAAGAATTTCAGTCTGAGTGCTCACTGTTTCCATTAGCTATTAATTCTGTAACCAAGACAGAATCTGAAAAGGCATTGTGTATTTTGCTGATATAAAATATATATAAAAACATGCATATGTACCACAATATCTTTATACTGAAAATCAGATTGTTCTTCTTCCAAGTTGGAATATTTTTGTTTCTTAGAGAAAGATATATTATATTGATATGGTATGACTCTAATATAAAGACTACACTACAGTAAATGTTTGCATAGGGCATCATCTAAGAAACATGAAAAAATTACAAGACCTAGATGGGATCTTATGAAATGTTAAAAACATTTGAGATGCAGAAAACAGATGGGTCTTAATATATTAATTTTGCTTACTTGTGAAATTCTAATAATGCAAAGCCATTTGATTGTTGATCAACTACATTTCCAAGAGTTGGAAACTTATACCACTATTTTTTCTGGCTACATTTAAAATCTGCGTGTATTTTTTTTTTTTCAGTAGACTACCTCAGCAAGCTTTAATTTTCATTCTTTTTACAATTTACAACATTTGGAAAACAAAATATTTTTCAAAATTATACCAATTAGTATTTAGAAAGAATAATCTGGGAGAGGCAAAATAGCCACCCTAGATCATTAAGGAATATGGAACACACTTCCTCACCATGAAGCATTTATGATGATGTTTGCAGGCAGACCAGTTTCTGTATTTATTTTATATCTTTTGTAAAGAAAAGAAATACTGGTTGCATCTAATTGCTGGATCTGAAGTGGAAACTTGAGCAAAGTCCAAAATCATACCACCCTTCATCCACTTGGTGGCAGAAGCATAGTTTTTCTCCCTTTAAAAAAAAACAACAGGAATATGCTGGTATCAGAACTCACTGTGTCGTCCATCTGGATTACTAGATGTTGATGTTCATTTCAGTATCCATATAGCTGATTTAGGAGATCTATGACATGCAGTTCAAATATCAAGGAACCTACCCATATAAGCTGCTTGTATATGCTTACTTTATCTTAAGGGTTGTATTTTTCCTATTTATAAATTAAGGATTTCCCTTCACATTGTTTATCCGGTATTGGTAATCTACTTATAAGAATACCAGAAAAAAGTAATGAAAAGTTACCCTTTGCAGACTAGAAAATGGCCAATAATTTCTCAGCTCCTGTTGTAAACTTGCATTTTAAGAAGATTGTGCTAATTGTAACTGTGCTTTTATTCAATAGTTACCATTATCAGATCATCTTTATGTTTATGGGAACCATGTAGATATATTTCCCTCAAGCACAGTGACTTGAGTTGAATGATATTCATGACAGTTCTTGTGCTATGACCTGTAAACATTGTACAAATGTACTTGGTATTTCGTTTGAAATGAAGACTCAAATAGATAATGGAACAGAAATCCTTCCTGTAAATACCTATATTCAGACTCCATGTATACAAACATTCCTTTTGAGTCCTGATTGTGAAGAGTGTCTTGACTGGCTAGAGACCATTGCCTTGCACTGACAGTGGTTAAATGTGCTATAGTAAAGAACACAGTGTGTGAAGTATTTGGTGTACTACAGTACCATAGTTCTTTTGGTCTGTTAAGTAAGTTACAATTTGTGATGAAATGAAATTCAAAGTAGTGCTTCATACTTAAACATTTCTTTGAATACAACTTGATTTTTCTTGTAAAACTTTAAAAGAAAACTTGAAAAATTTTATATATTTGGATTTTGTAGATTTTTTTTATTTTATTGCAACAAGAAGTACCAAATCATTAAATAAAGTACACTGTGGTCATTTTACTGACACTGTAGAGTCTTTTTACCACAATGTTGGCCCAGTCCAAAGCTGGGTGGTTCATTTCACCTGGTGCAACTTAGCTAGTAATCACACAAAGGTGGGTGGGAACATATAAAACTGTTTTCTGTGCAGAGGTAAAGAAGTTAGTTCTGGGGATAAGGTCTCAAAACAAGCACTCCCTGTGTCCCTTCACAATATTTATTTATACATCTTAAAGACTGTATCAACAGTTTTGATCGGGTGAATACATTTACATCACCACACACTTTAATTTTGGATGGGCAGACTTTCCTAGCTCCTGGGCAGGGGGGTGGAGAACTTGGTAACATTTTTATTTCTAGGAACTTTCAACAGCCTCTTGTGGTGCCATCAACAATGCCTCATATTTATTTAAATATGCAATAATAAATATGGCATATATATTTGATAGCCAAGGAGCTGTATATGAGTGCAATATTTACAATACTGTACATATCTCAAGTAGCTATTTTGATCTTTAGATCATTCTACATTAGGGAGTCCACTTAGCTTTGTTCCCCTTGGCGTACATGAGACTCTTCTAAATAAAATTCTGGCTGCAGCAGGCCCTCATTGGCTTAGGAGCACATTTTCTTTTGAATTCTTCAAAATAAAGATAATGAAATGCCTCTTTCCCATTTTTACAATCTGTGAAAGAATACCTTTTAAAAAGAAGGGTAAGAATGAATTGGCAGACTTAATTATACTCTGAGATACCATTTGGTAATTCCACTTCTAAACTAATATTCCAATATCATACATTTTACTGCTCTTTTGTTGGCATTGAGATACATTGTTCTATACACATAAGATGTGCAGGGGGGTAAACAATGTCCCATTTTTACCTGTTTTTTGGACTTTCAACCTCTCCACACATCTTGTATTTCCTTTCCCAGCTTCCAGAGGCATTTTGTAAGGCTCCAGAAGCTTCCGCATGGCTTGTTTTGCCAAAAATGGGCCGTTTTTGATGAAAACGGGTCAGGCAGATGGGGATTCGGGAGCCCAAAAATAGCTAC
>JANHFJ010005979.1:18028-33760 GCA_032468195.1 Cerberus rynchops
CACAAAGATGCGTTGTTTTGAAAGAAAAGATATGATCTTATATGAAATTATGAATTTTTTATTATATTTGTTAACTACGGTATAATTTTTTACTTGGAGAGATATTTGTATATTTGACTATATATGATTTGATCAATATATGTTGTTATGTAAAAATATAGAAAAATAAAATAAGAAAAAAATAAGAAGAGAAATAACTAGCCTTTGTGGTGCTGAAGAAGGCAGGCAGTATTTGCTACAAATCACTCATAAGTTATTCTTGCTATTACTCCTACAGAAAACATATGCAAATATTTCAAGGTTTTATCAACACACAAAATGGCTTCCCCTGGACATAGACACAGAGGCACAATTGGGGAAAATATTTAGAACAGCCATTTAAGAGTTACCTTACTAATGCTTAAAAAATCACTTATGAAGGATCTCCAGGATCTAGTATATAATACTGAGAACATACAAATTCTACTTTATTGTTTCTAGATATTAATTATATATATTTCCCCTTGCTTTCATTTGATTATTTTATCTTTATGGTCCTTTTCTTCAGTAATTATAATATTCAATGAAAAAAAAACTAAGAGCAATAGATTGCACACAGTAATATAATATGCAGGGATATTTTCTAGTTTCTACTTCAGCTTTATTCAGTAGGTATTTTTCATCACATGACATAAAAATAAAGAAAACAATAAGGAATAACTGAAGATAAAATATGTTTAAATATTCTTTAAAATGAACTAAATCTGTTACTATCATTTAAGTGATTTAAAAGCATTATTCAGAAAAAATATCCAGCAATATCTATAACCCTGATCTCAAAATATTTATAGGTTAGTTTCCTATATCATTCCTGGAAATACCGTACAAACACTTATTAATAAACTAAACATTGAGTAATCAGCCTGAAAGAAAATAATTAAACAGCAAATGAAATTGAAAATGTTAATTAAAAGTAAAAGCAATAACATTTGGCAACAGCAACAGAGCTAAAAAAAAAAAAAAAAAGAACCTTAAATGGACAGAAAAGATTTTCCTAAATATGGGCATTGGTCCCTTCTTTACCTGTTGGATTACTTCTCTATTTCTTTAATACTTTTCTCAAATCATTATAGTAGTGACTATTTCTAAGTACAAACTTTTAATGATAAATATCAAATGGTCATCATAACGACTTGTTTTCTTCTAAGATCTTAAGATAGTTGAAAAGTAAGGCTAAATGTGATCATGCTGTATAACAAACATCATATTTACATTTACCAAGTACAGTAGATCCAGTGGATAATAAGAAAGAAAATATGTATTATGCTTTAGTATGAATAAATAGTTAAAGTAGTACATGTAGCAATCAAAGAAAATATTTTTTTTCTGGAAGTAGAATTATATCAAATAATAATATATTTGATATAATTCTACTTCCAGAAAATTTTTTTCCAGGACTTCTATTTTCATTACTATTGGATATGTTTCAATGCTCAGAGATACCCATCCACTCCAAAAGAATCCTGACATAGAAATAAGCTCATGGTAAGTCCTGCTTTGTGGATTATAAGGATTAGTACAGAATGGTTTTTATTTAAGAGCTCTGGAGAACTGTCCTCCCTTCAAAACTAAAAACATTACACAGAACATTCTCAAATATACTTTTCTCCCCCAAAGCTTTAAGTTATTTTGCATTAATGAAAACAACAAATGTCCTATGCATATATCATAAATAAGCTACTCATTAGTAGGTTTAGACAGTTATAAATCTGCATAATAAACATAGATGAAATGTTTAAAAACAGAATCCAAGTTTAAAAATGGATTCAACACTACGAGGAACCTCAGAATTACAACATTGTCCATGAAAAAGGAGTCCCTGCATATTTTACTCTGCTAGTCATTGCTGACGATCCATGAAGGGCATGGTAAAAAAAGTTGTTGTCAATAATCATTCAATCATAAGTCTGAGCAAACAGCAAGCCGTGATGACATGAAAACAACATGTACACTACAATGCACATATGTAGTAAAGTACTTCTGTCATGCTGTTTAACTAATTCAACAATTTGATTAGCGACAACCATGATTTAAGATACATGAATTGACCTATTAATACTTAGTCCACTCTATATATTAATTGTAATCAAAGTGGAGAATATGGAAACATGTTCTTAGGAGATAGATACTTCCCAATAAAATAATTATCATTTCAACTTCCTATGCAAATGTTCTCACTTTGATGGCATTGTAACCTGCTATGTAAGCCTCTGTTTGAATGATTATTAACCCAGAATCACTATAGTAAATAAGGCACTCTTGGTGGCTTTGCACTGCCTTGGCACAGAAGTATACCTATAATCTATTAATTTTAATTTCCAGGAGATATTCCTAGTAAATTAGCAGTTTGCCCCAAAATGTAGTACTTTCTGCAAAATAGCAAAACGATTAATTTCTACTGAAGAAATAATTATTTTCTAAGCAGTGCCAATTCGTATTATTTACAAAGCCTTAAATTAATTAACTTTCTCTTTTTAAGCACCAGTATAAGTAGTATTGGTCAGTAACATAAAACTAACTTCTAAGTACAGTTCTAAGTATTAATGAATACAGATCCTGGATCTTTCTTGCTCATATGAGTAGCTTCTGTATACATAAATTAGACTTCAAACTTTTGGTAAAGAAACTTAATTAAAATCGGTAGTACATACTGTAATTTAGTTGTTTTTCTACATTTTACATTTTTTCTACATTTTCTATGAAACACTTATGAACACACATTAAAGTAGGAGAAAGGGAAATATATTAAGTAAAGTAAAAAGGGAATAAAAATAATCTTGCCTATGGGGAGATTGCACTAGATATCAGAATATGACCTATAAAAGGAAGAATGTTTGTTGTTGCAACTGCAGAATACATGGAATAAAAAAAATTCCTAAATTTTACAAAAATCCTAAATTTAATCCCAATCCATTTAAAATTTACATTTAATTTAAGAAGTACTAGAAATATGTTATGTATTTGATGTATTTCAAAAAGCCTAAAAAATCATTTTTTATTTTATTCCTAATCAGGATTGTGGTTTGTAAACTATAGTTTTATTTCTGCGAACACAAAGAGTTGTATTTATACTGAAATATTTACTTTCCTGAGCAATATATGTAACAATGATCTTCATAGCCTGGTTTTCTGTAAAATTATACATTTGCACAGCAAATAAAAAACTATTGCAACAATTCTTAAATCACATATCACATTAAAATATCATCAATTTTTTTCACAATGATTTGCCAAAGCTATTCATTGTCTTGTTTCTCTGTTGTAACTCTTTCCATCAACGCCCTCCACACATTTCCTGGTATTTTCTGATGTTTGTCTATTAAACATTGCAGTGCATCTTTTGTCTATGAGGAGTAAAGGATGACAAATATAAATTATTTATTATTATTGCATTGTTCAATAATAAATTACATTTAAAAATCAAAAGCAACAATGAATGCTTTTCAAACATTAACCAGACATTCAGTAATTTAACCCTGAAATTACATAATCCACACAAATACAAAACATACAGATTTCTTGTTGTGGAAATTAGTTTTCATCAGACCATTTATACTTTAGATACTACAAAATCAAATAATAAACAAAGGAATAGATATCAGCCACACTCTTCTGGGGCTGTTCCAATTTTGTGTTAGTTAAAATTCTGCTGAATTCTGAATTCTGCATCCAAGCTCCACTGAACAATGCAAAATCCTTTACAATCAAACTATTCTTAGGACATTAATTCTGTTACTAAACCATATATACTTGATAAAAATCCCAGATTATTCATGTATGAAAAATAATTAGCTAATTTTAGGAGACTTCATATAGTTTCATACTCTCTCCCATATCTTCACTGAAAAAAGCGTTCATGATCAAAGACAAATCCTAATCTGGCAAGAAGAATAAAACCATTATTTTCATGAAAATGAATTAGTGCAAGTAGGGTGGGACTTATCACTTATGGTCCATTTGAAATGTTGTTGAGGCCCTAAATTTAATCTAACTAATAGACTTTAGGGACAAAATCATTTTTGTAAATGGTTCTAACCATAGTGGATTGCCTCCTGAAGGTTGTGCAGCTCTCTCCATTTCTTTCTTTCTTTTTTTTTTTAAGTTTGAAAAACCATCTCTAATGGCTATTAACTGCTGAGTTTTACTATCACATTGTTGATAGCTGATCTTTTGTTCTTTGGCTCTAGAAAAGTTCTTTTAGCTATGCAAATTAAATCATAATGTACTTTTGCTTCCATATGATTAAACTGTAAAATATATTTTTATTTCCATAATTTTAATGAACTCGTACATTAATATGCTACCTTCTAAAACAAAAAAGAATTCCAAATAGTTCAGAATCATTCATAACAAACATTTTAAAACAGTTCCTAAATATTTAAACTATCGACAATTGACCATTGTGCATTAAAAACAACTAGAAATTTAAGAGAACTGGAGAATACTGCTGCTACATAAATAATGAATAAAACTCAAGAATTCCTTGTACTTGGGGAACTTTGCCTAGAAAATAAATCAATAGTTATTGACATAATTTCCTAACCCTTTCATTCAGCTTAATTTTCAAACAATCCTATGTTTTTTGCACTATATATTTGAATCAAAATGTATACGTTTTGATTCACAATTTGAATCACAAAAAAATGTTCTCTGATTATCCATATAGTATAAGCTGTAAATATTTTGGCAATACATCCAGGAGTCTTTATCTTAACCTTGTGAGCTTGCATTAAGATATTAATGTTTGAAAAGGAAGATCTTACTTTTTCAGTCAGTTCTTCTGGTGTTCTGTTTGGATCATATGGAATAGGATCTCCAAAATATGTCTGCAATTTAACTGGAAAGTTTCCATACAGAAGAACTGGTGGGAAACGAAAATACTCATATAGCGATCTTAAAAATTCTGGTTAACAAAAAAAAAACAAAAAAAAACCAGATTAATGGGGTATCAGATACAATTATATGTTTTTACATTTGTTCATTTAAAAAATCCAAAAGTAGTGATTCAGTCAATGTCTATAGAGATTATCTGTCATCCAAGTCATGGTTGTCCTGAAGGTGCTTTTTTCAAGACGCAACTGTACTTTCTGGTTTTTCTTTGAAGATGTTTCACTTCTCATCCAAGAAGCTTCTTCAGCTTTGACCAGATGGAGCCTTCCATTCTCCACCATCCAGTAAGAGCTGAAAAAGTGTCTTGCACAAGAAGTGAAACATCTTCAAAGAAAAACCAGAAAGTCCAGTTGCATGGAAAAAAGCACCTTTTTTCAATCTCAAATCTGTATAAAATTGCTTCCTGAATCTGATTAGCAAGTTAGTTCCGTCATCTTAACCTCTGCATTAGAAAATTAAAGCTGCATGATAGCTTACTAAAAATATTAAAGGATAGAGAAAGATACTACGCTAAAAAACTAGGATCTAGTGAAAGGAGAGAAAACAGAATTGAGGTAACTACAAGGATAAGCATTGCTTGCAAATAGTTGCTATTCTGGTTTGTAATGGTCTGGAACAAGTTTCTAGTCTGGAAGTCATCTTCATGAAGATGTCATCTCTAATTTCACCTAAAAGGACAGAGGCACTCAGAAATCTATATAATGTTGCTTTCTAACACAAATCAGAACAAGGTAAGATGTTGTGCTAGAGTCCTATGGAAGTCATTACCATAAAATTTGGTAATATCCATTAACCCAAATTATTCTAAAAGCAGATATATAAATTGATGGAATGCAGTTTGGTGAATAGTGGGAACAATAGTACTTAGACTTATATTCTGTTCCATAGTGCTTTATAGCACTCTCTGAATGGTTTACAAGTGTCAGTATATTGGTCCCAATATTCTGGGTCTTCAATTTACTGACCTTGGAAGAAAGGAAGGCCAAGTCGACCTTCAGCTAATCAGGATCAAACTCCTGGGCTGTAGCCAGAGTTAGCTGGCAATACTGCATTCTAACCCATGGTCAAAGAGAAATATGCTTCCACCTTCTATCTGTGAATACTGTAGATGTATCTCGTTGGCTACTAAATGGCTGCTTCTTGCTTGATATCAAGCAGAACTGTTCTTATGACTTAAATTTGTCAACAATTTTGATTTATACCTTCTTCATTTTATCTAGAAAAAGGTACTGGACATTGCTGCCACATATTTTCCCCACAACAATCCTGTGATATGATTGGGTTTTATGCCTAAGAGAATAATAAAACTCAGAGTGGCCAGATTCTAGTCAAGCACCTTAACCTTAATATTAAAGTGGCTTTGTAACTGAGTTTGTCAATGTTTTCAGGTTTTTATTTTGTAAAACTGTAATTTCTCAAAGAGAAATATAAAACCCCAAAAGCAAATGATAAAAAATCTGTTGTCATGCAGAACAGACAACAAATTCTACATGTCCACACTTAATTTTGGGTCTGTCCTTCATGCAATTCTCAGGAAAAGTTCACATTGAGACAGAGTCCTGTATAGATTCAGTATTCAGTATTGTTGATCTGGCATTAAAAACAGGGGGAAATGAGATATGTTGCTTTCAGCTGCTGCAAAAAGACAATATAGAAACGAAATAACAAGCTTCCTCTTGTAGAACAGGCCAAGCAACTTATATATTAGAACATGTTATTAAAAACATCGAGCATTTTATTTAAAATCATTTCCAGTACTATAGGCATAAGAATCAAAATGAATTCTAATCAGGGTGAGAAAAATGTAATCACAATTGATTTAATACAGTACAATCCAAATAAAGTTGCATACTTATTTGTCCTCCAACTATTCGAATATTTTCCCGAATATTTCGTGTGAACATAGGAATGATGGGCTGAAAGAATAGATTAATGGAAATATGTATTAACAATTTATTTCCCATAATCAACCAAATTTTTTTTACTAAAGCACAAAGTTATATACTTGGATATATACACAGATAAGACCGATTAACTGAAAAATGAAACAAGTATAGGAAACTATTTCTTAGTCACTTTTCCATCTAGTAGTTGATGTAAGAAACTAAAGTATCTTCTATTTTTGCAAGCACTCAGTAGTGAATTTTGTAACTTACAGGGAATTTGAGTCTTAGTCATCCATTCTGAATCCAACTTTCTCATTACAAAGTTAGAAAAGTGTCTCATTATTGTAACTTCTGTCTTCAATCTATAGGAATTATAGGGCTGCACTCTGAGAATATTTAAGCTAGAATGTTACATGAATTTTTTTTTGCACTGCTCTATATACCTGCAATTTTATGTATGAAGTTGTCCACATTTCAGAAAGCAACCTTGTCCTGCAAGCAATTAACAGAATAAAAAATTATCTAGGATCTTGTCAAATGTTCATCTTTCATCAAAGACATCATGGAGAAATCTGAGATGCTGGTAATAATAATTTTGTCTGCATTAAGAATGGGAAAGGCAATTTGCAAAGTCTGTTAGCACAAGCAAGGCATTCATGCTTGAAAAATTTGTTCAGTTGCTGTGTCTGGAAGCTCAGACAACTCCTTGAAGAATTTCTTAGGTTGTCTATAAATGTATGTGAGGCAATACTTTAAGTGACAATACCCTCAAAGCAAAGCAGCTGTGCATTTACATCTGGGAAGTTTCCTGAAAACCCATGGAAGCTTCTGAGGGCTGAAACTGCTTTTTTAAAAAACGGTGTTTTGCTGATGCCAACTGGCTTTCCAATATGTTCCTGTGAAGACTCTGCAGTCGAAACAGTGATGCATTTGTCCATAACAAATCATCATATCACATGGATATCTATTAGGTATCAAATTGGAAGAAGAACAGGTGAAGGAGATAATGATAGTACGGGCAAAAATTTTTGTTTATACAATAGATACAGTAGATAAATGGCAGAAATTATGGGACAGGAATTATAAACTGACGATGTCAACTGCTTATAAAGAGAATCTGCATAAGATGTTTTATAGATGACATTTTGAATCATCGAGATTGCCAAAAATGTTTAAGGATAAATCGGCTAATTGTTGGAAATGTTATCAGACACCTGGGTCATAGTACCACATTGGTGGACATGCCCAAAAGCAAAAAAATATTGGACAAGGATACATATGTACATGGCTGGAAAAAATGATAAAACAACATATTGCTCTAAAGACAGAAATATTTTTGTTCGGTATTCTACCAGAAAAACACAACAAGGACAATGTATATTTGATTTTACATATATTTACTATTTTACATATATTAACTAGAATTGTATTTACACAATACTGAAAAAGTGAAGAGATTCCCACAGAGGAGAAAGTGATTTTAAAAATGTTAGAATGTGCAGAAGTGAACAGATTGATGTTGGAAATTAAGGAAAAAGAACAAACTGAGTATTATATGATATGGGATATATTTTATCAATGGTTAGATAATAAAAATAGGATTAGAAATATGGAATTTAATGAAATCATTGTAATAAAGGAGAGTTGCTAAAGGAGAAAAGAAAAAAAATTATTATAATCATCATTATTGTAAACTTTATGGAATGAATATTAACCCAATGAATATATTGTAAATTATAATTGTTAATAAGCAAATTGTTTGTACCCAGACAACACACTGTTTAATGAACATTGAAAATTTGATATATTAAAAAAAACTTTTAAAGAAGTATCATACCAACCAAAGGAAACATAAAATAAGCCCCAGAAAGAGTATATTAGAAGTTGGTTCAAAAATTTGGGAGTATTTGAATTGTTCAATGTCAGCTATTAATTAGCATTAACCTAGTATTAAATTAAAATTATCAGTCATAATATTTATATAAATATTATAGCAAATTTGTATTGAGAAATCTGAAGAGATACATTCTCACCTGGCCCTTTTTAATGCATAAACAGTTATGACTCTTTTTAATGTGTATATAGTTATAGAATTACTTCAGCTGTTTTTATACGGCAAGAAAAGCCAAACAGAGGAGCAGACTAGAAAACAACTCCTTTCTGATGTATTGCCCAATGCCAAAACCACTTTTTTCCTAACTTCTTATTTTCTGAAAAGTTGGAAAAATTTGAAAAAGACATGAACTATTTTTAATTGATGTTTTAAATAATATATTAAGTGATTAAAATGTAAATTAAATTGGTTTACATAAGTAAGCATACCAAATCAATACAGAAACTAACATGCTCAAGGAACACATTTCATTAGTTTCTAGAAATGTATGGAAATTATTTTTTAAAAGGTTCAGAGTAAGTAGATCCCAATACCTCAGATTCTGTAAAGCAAAGAGAGACTATAAAGAAGCTACATAGTCTGATACTTGTGTGTCTCTCACCTCCCTGCCTTAACAGTTCTGATATAGTGATGTATAAAGTAAAAAATACCTTTTTTTAAAAGTATACGGTTTTCAACAGTAATATTTCCCTTTCCTGTTTCTAAGCATGGCATACATAAACAGCTGCAATCTTATATTCCAGTTATTCCCACAAAATACTTACCACTTTTGCATCAGTGGCCACTTGAGCAAATCCTTTACGATTTTTCCACATAATAGTATAATTTTTATCACTGAACAGTGCTTCCCGTACTCCCCCTGGTGATATTACCACCACTCCTCCATTATCTAATACTTTTCTACATTCTTCCTGCGATCCATGCAGAACACGGAACACGTCAATTAATAACTTTATACCTGGAATTCATAAGAATCTGTTGTAAGACTAATATTAATATAAAATTATATTCTCTCCATAGATACTACATATTATCAGAAAAATATAGACTAAACAATGAATTACAAAGCAGGTGTAAATTGTGAGAAAGACAAAAAGATTTTCACCAATCCATATCTAATCAAATGCTTTCAAATCAACAATCAGTGATAAGAATTATACATTTAAATTTTTTTATACTGAAAATTTATCCATATAAGAAATCTACCAACTAGCATCCAATAATCAAATATTGTTATATGGTTCATACAGTATATATTTTCAGCTGAAAAGTCTACATCATATTGATTATTTAAAAAGCCTTTTATGTCAACTATCACTACCCAGAATCTATTTAACTATCTTATAGTTAAATAAGATAGCTACAAAAGGTTTGAAATCCAAAGTCAATACAATGGTATATCTAAGTTACATTGGAATTCACTTTTCTTTTAAACAGCTATTTGACTTCTATTAACTGCAGCTATTTGACACTATAGTTCTTCAGGATAGGAAATTAAATCAACAAGCCAGAATACTTAATTAATTAGTAACTAAATTAAACTGATCGTTATTTTAAAAAAGAAAATGATATAGTTTACTGCTATCTTTCAATATATATTACAACCTAAATGTGAAGTAAAGTTTATCCATACTGTACATTATTTGAGATGTATAATTTTTCTTAATTACTCAGGAATTACCTGGAACTGAAAATACAAAATGATCAGCAACTGCATGAAGGATTCTTTTTTTCCTAATTAAAACAGTGGCTGCCAAGTAGAAAAAGTCTATGGGAGTTGCTCCATGATAAAAAATAATAATTGCTGGTCCATCTGGTAGTTTTTCAAGACCATGCACCTCATAACCTGTATGGACAGAAACATTCAAGGTTAGCATTTAATAACAAGTTTATTTAACAAAATAGTCTTGAGAGATTAAAATTATGAAACTGTTGAGTAAATTGCCTACTATAAATATATTACAATGCATGAAAGTTATTTGTTATATTATAACTCCACTTCAGTTGAACATCTTTGTATTAATATTCAATGATTTGTTTATTATTCATGCCAATCAGATATACAGCCTACTTGTTTTGGAGAATTATCATCTTCAAAATGAATTTGGGCTAGCTGATGAAAAATAATTGCTTCTGCATTACATGGTTATAGTTAGGATACAGAGATACCAAAATCACAAATTAACATATATAAATTGAATTTCTTAGCTTCTTTTATAGCAAGTAATTCAGTTTCACAATCTTGGTTATTTTTGATAAATGTAGTTTTTAAAGTATTTTTGAAAAAATTCCTATTCTATATAGGAAGTAAATATAGCATGACAAAAAATGTAATGGTTTTTCTTTTAACAAACAAAACCAAAAGAGAGAATCCAAATGGTGAATCTGTTAGAACTATATTATTATTGGTTTGTTGCAGTCAGTGGGATGTTATGTGGCAGGCACCTGCCTGCTTGAATTCCAAAGTCCTAGAGCAATTTAGTTTCTTCATTTTCTATGATTTTATCTATTTTATAGTCCCACCAGTTCTTGGTTGCAGGCAAATGATATTTCTTGAAGATCTTCCAAAGCACGACTCTTGCTACTTTGTAAGTAAGAAAGTTTGCTATTTTGTTGAAATCTTCTTGTAGCAACTAACCCGGGTCCACTGTTCAGCTTCTTTGCATAGGTAGTACTTGCTATCTGTTGCTTTCTTCTCAATTCCAGCTTTATATGCTTAAGACTTGATCTTATGCTGCCAGAATTAACTCCTTGGTCTCTCTCTTCAACTTTTCTGCTCTTTGCCACTGCCAGATCTTATTGTTATCTGTTTTCTCTGCTGTTTTTTTTTAAATATATTGACTTTGTTTTCACATGCCTCCATTCTGTTCTTCGTTTGGTCTCTCCACTAGTATGCCCTGTCTACCAATTTCAGTGCATCTTCTTCACTGTCAATCACATATTCTTTCAGTGCCCTTTCTTCTTCTTCAACCATCTGACCATTTGGAATCAGGCCGCACAAGCAGAGGGCGAGCACATGTGCAACTGCATTTGCATGAGTGATGGGCACATGCATCCGCTGTTTGCATAAATGGAACTGCATGCACAAGTTCAGCCACCCACTACCTGCACAGAACCATATCATCTTGTCCCCTGTCAGTCCACAAAGCTGGAAATGTTGGAGACCCCCTGATCTGATGTACTTGTAACATTTCATGCCCACCTATTTTCTTTGGTAGCTGAAATCTGTCAATGTTGTTGCAAGGATTTACTGTCATTATTTTTCTGGTCTTTCCATCCAGGTTTTTTAGTTCTGCTTGAGTCCATTCCACTATTCTAGGTGTATATCTAATGACTAGAATTGCCCAGGTGTTGATTGCTTTGATAGTATTTCCTCCACTGAGTTTGGACTTTTAAAATCTTCTTCACTCTCTTGGTGCATTCACTTCTAACTTTTTTCTTGACTTTTGTCTGCTTGATCTTGTCAGCTTGAAGGATAACCCATTAGGACAAGATTCAGCAGTCCATCTGCATTTAAAAGACAAAGGCCACTCTTTTGAGACAACAAAATCCACATTTTGGGCAGGGAGGACCACTGTTTTGAAAAAGGGTTCAAAGGGCCATCTATGTCAAAATTGAACACTCCTCTCTCAACATAGGGGAACGGATATGACATCATTTATCTTCAATCTACAACACAGTCCTTTCAGCAGTTTCAAGAATGCTCCACACCCATTTACACTACTCAGGTGACCCTGAGAACACATACATCTCCAAGTGGCCTCAATGACTGTCTAAATAATGCAAATGACCAACTGTCTGCAAGGAATATAAATCCTTCCATTTGCCACCAACCAGTCAGAGCTGATGAAGCTTCTTGGATGAAAAGCAATATATCTTCAAAGAAAACTAAGAAAGTCCAGTTGCCTTTTGAAAAAGCACCTTTGGGACATTGGATAAAAGAGGTGGTAAAATGTTGAAATTAGAAATGCCTACAGGTACTTTTTAACTTAGTCATGATGATATCTTATCCCTTGTTGATACATGATTTCACCCAGGAGCATTATGTAGATATTAAACAGGAGTGAAGAAAGCACTAATCCCTAAAAGACTTCATAAAGCAGGAACCACAAGTTAGATCTTTTGCTCCTAATTAATCTTTTGCTCCCAATTAATGTCAACTGGAAACTGAAAATGGCTTCAATGGAAGGAAGTAAACTCGGACAACACAATACTCCCCATTCCTAAACCCCAGAGCCATTCCAGAATACTACAGTTGATGGTACTGAAATCTGCGGAGATGTCAAGTAGAGCAAGGACTTCCTACCCTCTTGCTCTAACTATCCCCATCTAGGTCCTGCCAGAGATCCAAAAACAAGATCAATGCTATTCCCATCCTATATCTAGACCTGAAGTCCAACTAAAGGGGCCCTAGATAATCTATTTCAATATGAAGCCTTTAATCTGGAACTATAGCACAACTGGCTTCTCAACAACCTTCTACAAAAAGGGAAAGTTGGAGACAGGATGAAAATTGTCAGTCAGAGTAACATTGAGTAACAGCTTAAGAAGGGGATGAGCCACAATCTCCTTAATGGACTGGGGCATCAGTCTTTCATACATAGGTGCATTAATTGCTAGCACCTACCAGCACATCACATGGGAAACTTTTATCAACCATGTTGGATAACTTACAGGTAATGGATCTTACATTGCTTAGGATCCTGTCCACTTCCTTAGGAACAACAGTGTTAAATTCCTATGGCATGAATTCGCATACTGTCTTCATTTCTATACCTATTAGACTACAGGAGAGGTCATATTTTACACAACTTCCATCACCATTGCATAGCCAGTGCCATCTTAATAGAGGCAACACAATACAAAATCACACTTGAGCTCCTGAAACACACCATATATCACAACAGTCATTCCCCAAATTAGGAGAACATTTCTCTTGTATTTATTTTTTTACAATATTTATTTAAGCATTATCTATTTAGGATTTTGGAAAGGTGAACATAAATTAAAATAAAATAAATCTCTGAGATTATATTAAAAGCATTTTGAAAAATTACAGGAAATTGAAAATAAGAATTATTAAATTATCTAATGACTTTTATGAATATCTGCCCTTTAGACTAAGGATAATGTTGTTCACAACTGTCATGCACAAGAATGGTAGGATACTTACCATTCCATATTCTTGCATGAGCATACCACATAGTCGCCAACATTTGTCTTACACCATCCCAGAAATCATTCAAATAACCTTCTTTTATGTCTGTCTTTCTTTTGTAAATATGAACAATTATAGCAGAAATATAAAGGAGGAGGAGAATAATTGCTGGAAGCAGAAAACCTATGAGTAGTGGCATAAATAGCCATGTGAGATAGATGAGGTAACTCAGATATTCTCCCAAGCATTCCACTCCAGTCCATTCTTCTAATACATAAAGCATGCATGTTAAATAGGATATGGCTATCTGTTCTGCACCACAAGATTCGTTTTGGTGTATCATGTTCTGTTTAAAAAAGGAAATAAAACATAAAGCATTTTAAAAGATTAGACCATCATATATTTGTCCTTGAATTGTTAATTTTACTTTTAAATATTTGACTCATTAGACAAAAATACAAGAATCCCAATCTACACATCTCAAGGTGGATAAAAATCTTTTTTTTTTTTTCAAAAAAATAATAATCAGATTTTTTAAAATTTAAATTATTTTTTTTATTTTTATCAAATTTATTTTAATAAATGCTTTTGGAGTAAAAATCTATCTAAAGATAGTTTTCTATTTACGATACATTAATAATTTAGTTTATTCTTCCTGAAATGGAGCTTTGTTATGTAGCATGAGGCTGTATATTCTACAATACTGGGACTGTCAGTGAGTTAACAGCATATCAGAGGAGCTGCTGCAGGACAGAGATGACAGTTGCTCTTTAAAAATTATGATTTAAATCATGATTTAAATAACTTGCTTTAAATCAAATCCACTCTGACATGTCTCCTAAGAAATGGGTCCAATTAAACTTAATAAAGCTTAATTCCAAACAAATGATTATAGAATTGCAGAATATACTATATAGCAGTGGTGGTGAACCCTTGGCACACGTGCAAGAGGTGGCACTCAGAGACCTCTCTGTGGGCACACGTGCTGTCATCCCAGTTCATCTCCACCACATTTCTCCACATCAACTCCAAACTGAAGTTTCCCTGAAAAAGGCGAAACAGAAGCTCACAAAAGAAAAAGATTGCACCTCTTGCAAAGCTGCTGGTATTGTGACGCCCCATCTCCAGCTGGTCTTTGGATTGCCAATGCGCACATGCACATGCTTTGTAGTTTGGGCACTCTAAAAAGTTCACACCACTGCTATATAGTATATAGAATATATTATATATAGTAAGTAAACATGAACTATAGTCATAACCAAGTATACCATCTGATCTAAGAATAACATATTTGAGATTTTGACATACTTGCTTAGCTTGAAATTCTTGATTCTAACCAAGTACTACTAAATAGCAATACAGGTTTTGCAATAAATATTATGCAAAGCTTTTTCGTAATCCCTTGTTTTAATTCTGTAGTGTAGTGTTATTCTTCCATTACAGTATAAAAAGTCACTTCAAGCAATGAAAGCTCTAACATCCAAGAATATATAAAAAGTCCCTACAAATATAAGAACATACCCTTATTTTTAAATGTGCATTTTATACACAATAGTCCAAGGCAAAATGCAAGGCAAAATTATTGAAAAGGAGACTTAATTGGTGATATGTTCTTGCAATGATCTCCTACCTCTTCTTGCAATTTTCTCAATCTATAAAAGTTTGAAAAGGTTGCTTCTTTACAGCAAAACCACAAAGAATCCTGTGGCTTTCCAAATTATTACCACATACATTTTTCTGGACCATAGCCTATTAGAGCATGCATGTCAAACTCAGAGTCCCCCGAGGGCCATATTGTCACATTTGAGTTATGATGAGGGCTGCACTCTCTTCAATTGGGCCGCAGTGGCTGGGCTCGCCCTTGG
>JANHFJ010005983.1:245703-259618 GCA_032468195.1 Cerberus rynchops
GAATTCCTCAGCCAACAAAGCAAAGCTGGCTGAGGAATTCTGGGAGTTGAAGTCTACAAGTCTTAAAGTTGCCAAGGCTGAAGACCCCTGTCCTAGACATCAAGAAATGTTAGAATAACATTGAGGAGATTCAACTGCATTAGCAAACTGATGTTTCTGTTCCAGTACTCATGTCCATCTGTAGATAACGGAAGCTATAAACTGAGGAAAAAAAGATCTGTGGCTTAACAGGCCTAACTACTCCTGGCCATATTAAAAAGCCCTAAGTTCTCCATCTCCACTGAACGCCAACAGACATGGAGAAGGCTAGGTTGACATGGCAATCATGGGAGAATATAGGCAGTGCTCGACTTACGACCAGAACTGAGCCCACAAGTTCTAAAGCGGATCGTCATATGATGATTTCATGACCCTTTTTGGGGGGGCGGCATCAATTAAGCAAATGCCGTGGCAATAAAACAAATGCAATCATTAAGTGAACACTGTGGTTGTTAAACGAACCCCTTGTTCACTCAGGGGTTCAGGTTTTGCAGAAAACGGGAAGTAAATGCCAGTTTCTGGCAAAAATGTCATAAATCGTGGCGCTAGATGCTGCAAATGGCTGTAAATACGGTCTGGTTACCAAGTGTCCAAAATATAATCATGTGACCATGGAGAAGGGAGGGGGGATGGTCATCGGAATTTCAAAACTGAACCATAAACCTTTCTTCAGGGTCCTTTGTACTTTAAACACTTACTAAACAACCAGTGGTAAATGGAGGATTACCTGTACACAATTGCGCTGAAAAGGCCTTCTGTGTCCTCGTATCCTGGCAGAGGTTTTGAGTCTCTACACAAATTACACAAGCAGCAGAAACTGGCGAATCCTGGACTTTTAATTACAAAGAGTCTTGCGGCTTCCCCAGAGTGCTCAGCTTTCTAGCTCCTAACCTTTTGTTCTGCTGGTTCCAGCATTAGCCAAGGAGCGAGAATAGTAATGTTTTGCTACCTTTTGGCCCCAAGACAAAAAGACACAATATAAACAATATCTGACCTCAGGAGCACATCAAATGCACTGGAATTGTCAAGCCTTTGAATAATGATAAAACAAAGACATCAGTTTTATAGCCTTACAACATTTAACATCCTGACCAAAGGCATAAAACAAAAACAAAAGAAAAAAAACTCATTACTCATAGACCTAAATCTGAATGATCTATTTTGCAATCTACTGGATATGTTACAATACTATCACCATTCTTTGCTTTAAAACAAGGAAAGACTCTAAGAAGAACTTAATGTTATAGTTTGCAAAGCAAATAATGCTGTTCTTCTGAGCGGTTGTGTTTTTATGGGTAATTATTCAAACCCAATCAAATAAAAAATTGGGAAATGCTGAAATGGATCCTTCTCTTGGGAATAAAGGATGTATAATCACAAAATTGCACAACAAAACCCCATATGGGCTATCATTATGTTTAAGGCAACTTGTTTATGTGTATCACCCTAACTAAAGAATCCCCCAGTTTAAACCTTTAAAGGCCTTATTAAAAAAACAAGTCATAAAATACAATAAAACAAAGTGGGTTTGGTTTTAATTGTACTTGATCAAAGCAACCTAGTTCCATAAATAGGAACACTTATCTCACTCACTGCTTAATGGAAGGAAAATTTCTTAAAGCTAGCTATGAGACATTTCATACTCTGGAGAGATGCCATTAAAATATATTAACAGTGTTTTGCATATATACAAATGCAATCTTGCATAACAAGAAAGGCAAAAGCAAGATGTTGTCTTTATTAAATGATGGGAAAGAAATGAAGACTTGCCCGATTCCACTATTATAGCCAATCTGAATAATAGTCGTGGTAACAGATTGTGAAGATAAATTTAAGAGACAGGAAAAAATACTGCAGCCTAGCACAATGATCTGATAAGAGAAACATGAATCCAAAGCAAGAAATCGGCCTAGAGTATGCATCACAGCATTGATAGCCCTAGTTTTCTGGAAGCTATTAAAGGCAGAGCATCTCAAGTTTCAGATTTGCAAGTTTCTGTTATTGTCATAGTACAATACTAATATTACTATTCTGGGCTTACATTTCCTGGTCTGCACCACCTTGAAGGGCTGACTGTAGGTTTAGCCTTCCTGTGGAGTTAATTTCTTGGTCTGGTCTATCTAGTGGGGTTGACATCCATCTTGCAAGTCTGATTGTGCTGTACCTCTTTCCCTTCTTACACTTCAGTGAATTGGGAAGTTAGCAATAGCATTTAGGTTTACATACCACCGTTTAGTGCTTTATAGCACTCTCTGGGCAATTTACAAGGTAGAAACTTTATTTGCAAATTGCCCCTAACCATCTGGGTCGTCGTTTTATTGATCTCAGAAGGATGAAAGTCTGAGTCAACTTTGAGCCCTGTCAGGCTCAAACTCTAGGCTGTGGGCAGAGTTTGCCTACAATACTACATTTTAACCACTGTGTCATCAGGGCGCCTACCTGAGATGTCTGTCTCAACTGCTTACAAACACTGTCTGTTGTGGATTTCAGACATGCTTTACCCTGGACATCTTTGTCATGGTCATCTTCATTATTCTCAGCACCACCCCATAAGAATATGATCCATGCTGACATCCCCTACGCCAGATGTCCCCAATCCCCGTGCCACAACCTGTTCAGAACTGGGCCGCACAAGTTGAGAAGAGTGGGCATTCGCACTCACAGTTCCATTTGCGTGCGCGGCAGGCATCATGCTGGCACACGAAGCTCAATTTGCCTGCGGCTCGCACAGAACCATCCCCCCCCCCTCTCCCCTACCAGTCGACCAAGCCAGAAAAACTGGAGACTGCTGCCCCACACTGCTGCCTTATCACTCCCCATTCCTGAAATATAAATACTCTTGACTCATGCTCTCCTTCTTCTACCCCTTTACCATTTTGCATACATTTATATTCCAAACAATTGTGTGACTCTGGTACCTAAGTACAGCCCATGGAGCTTTTCTCAGGACCGAATGCACATTGCCCTGTTGTTCTTCAGGTGAGGCAGGGTGGCAGGAGTTCCATGTCCCCTTGTGAGCCACACGGTGTTTCCCGTTTTCCCGGCTGGACGATGGAAAATGTAAAGGTGTTTGTAGAGAAGCTGCTGGCTGCTGAGCCATCTTTGCATGTAGTCCTCCATTTTGTCTAATAAACAAAGGATCAGAAGCTTGCATTAGGAAGATAGAATTCTGCCTCTGTCTTATTCTGAAGGAGAAAATGCTTAGCAACAATATTTATTTAGCACACTACCCATATGTGAGAGGTAACACAATCTAGGTGGCTGCCCAGGACTGAATATTAAGAAGCAAATTAGATTATTAAAAGACGTACCCTCTCAATGTTATTTATTTGTTGGTTTGTTTATTTGCATGTGCTTTGACAGATTATTTAAACAGAAATGACCCAAAAATAATAAAAAAGAAAACAGAAGATAAACAGTGACTAATAAAATAGAAGTAAAATGTCATTTTAAAAAATCCTTTTTGGTTACACATTTTCCCCTTCCATTTATTTCCCCAAAGATTAACATTTATGTAAATATTTGGTTGATATTATTATTAAACAAAACACAAGCAAACACATAGAAAAAATGAAATCAAGAGAAATTCTACAAAGGTGAAGTCTTATCTTACTATGTATATAATCTTTTTTGAGAGTATCAACAGTCATGTAGGCAAAAGTGACTTAACAGATATTGTACACCTGAATTTTCAAAGAACCTTTGACAAAACCCCTTATCAAAAGCTACTGAGAAAACTCAGCTACCAAGGAGACAGAAAATGGGAAGAAAAGAACAGATCTCACACCAAGATACACAAAATGAGACCCCCAAGGACTGGCATTGGAGCTGGTGCCTTTGACTTATAGATCAGCATTCTGGAGTTTGTGATTCAAGGTAGTAAAAATATTTTTTAAAAAGGGATTGTGAAGAATTGCAGAAGGATCTCTCCAAAACTGGTGATTGCATTCAAAAAGGCAAAAGTGATTCAGGGTATACAAATATAAAAAGATGAACGTTGATATCAAAAAAGCATACTTCACTGATACATTAATGAAATTCATCAGGAAAGGGACTTTGGCATCACAATAGGCAGTTTGATTTTAAAAAAAGTCAACCCACTTTGTAACAGATTAAAATAAATAGAATCTATACTTGAAGCCTTAGGAAAGGAATTGAAAAGAGAACTGATCTGAAGGTTGTGAAATAGCAGTTACAGAGGGCTCTGGATGAAATGAATTATTTGCATCCTTTTCAGTTGGATTCAGGTCTACACATGGGGTTGAGACTGTTTCAGTACCACTGTGAATGGTATCTTCCTGAACCATCTATGGGGATTGGGAATTGGGAGCTGCAGTGATTTCTCCTCCTCCCTTGGTGATGATTCAAGTTAGGAGAAGACACTGAGCTCTCAAACATGTTGATGCAAGGGCTTGGTCCTGTGTCCCTTAGTGTTTAATATCTACAACAAGCTGCTAGAGAAGTCATCCATCACTATGGAGTAAAGAATCATCAATGTGCTGATTATTCCTAGCTAAATCTTAAACTGATCAGGAAATATAGTCAAAGCCCCATACCCCGGAGCCAGGACGGTTTTAGTGTTGGGATAAAGTTAAACAGATTTAGACTTAATCTCATCAGGGCAGAATGGTTGTGGACTCAAATCCTTCTAACTCTTAAGAGGAAATCCCACTTTGACTCTAGCTGGAATTGGGCTCCTCTGCAGAGAACAAAATCACATCTAGAATATATTAATGGCTCCAGCTAGAATAGCAAATGGAAATTCTGCTCAGATTAGACTTTTATAGAGTTCTGACTTATGCACCAGGGGTGGCCTTTCCTTAAGTGAGAGATGGGTCATTCATAATTCTGTCTCCTCTTGTCTAGGTGACTATAATTCATTCCATATGATGGTGCTCTTCAGCTGGTTCAAAACTCTGTGTGGGCTGCATTGACTGTCAGTAGGCTTCCAAGCACAATTCATAGTGCTGGTTATCACCTCTTAACCCCTTTTTGATTTTGGTTGATCATCTAGTCCAGTTGGAACCTGCACCTCCAAGGGAATGTTGACGAAAACTTGACTGCAACTATACTTTGTGCATGCTACTACATTATGAGTTGTAGTGATGACAGCCAATTCTAACAGTTATTAATTGCTCCTGATAGCAATTAAAACTTGATAGCAATTACTCTCTTCACAATCAGAAAGGAACATCTTCTAAATGCTAGGTCTTAGGAAGCAACAAGAGAAAGGAACTATCATTCTCCACTGGAGCTTATAAACTTCCCAAATGCTTTTGTCTGGCTATTGTGTAACAGAGAACACTGGCTATGGATGTACGTCCTGATGAAGCAGATGTCTTCTTTTGTTCATATTTTGTTGCTCCGCTTCTTTTGTTCTTATTTCATTGATGCTCCCTGATGACAGCTGCAGTTTCTGACAGTGTGGCATCATTAGTCTAAACTGTTAGGACTATAGTAAGAGTGTTGTTTGTTTAACAATGGTGAGAAAATCTGTCTCTTCAAATCAGTTTATTTATTTATTTTATTTATTTTCATACATTTCTATACTGCCCCCCTCCCTAGAGACTCGGGGCGGTGCACAGCCATATTAAAAAGGTACATAAAAAAGTTAAAATATAGTTTAAGAAAAAAATTAAATCATGGCCAACATTATAAAAGTAAAAATTTTAAATTTTAAATAAATCAATTAAGAATTTAGAAACAAATTTAAGATCCCGTTAAGTGTTAGGCGAGACCAGCTTGCTGAAATAAGTGGGTTTTTAATGCGTGCCAGAAGTTTAATGCATATAATGTATTAAACTGCACAAATTACAACTCTTATATTTGGTAATTTATTGTAAGTACAAAGATACACCTTGTCAGGGCCACACAAGCCTATTTCTAGAAGTTCTATTGTCCGGATATTGGGCACCATATGTTCCTGAAGCAATCAAACATAATAATTAGTATCTAATTATTATTATCTACGCCTTTGCTAAATTATTAGCAGGTGATGACATGTGACTAGCCTTATCAGGGATTGGAAGCTAAGCAGGGTCATGTCTAGATATAATCTGAATGGAGCATCACTTTATAATCCTGCAGCTAGGCCCAACTTGAAAGAACACAGTGTAAACCACATCCATATTGTTGCTATGACGACTTCATGGACATGAAATCACTAGACACATTTATCTTTACCTACCCATTGCAAATATCATTAGCATTGTATTCTCCCTCGTTGCACTAATTATAGATTGTTTTATTTTTATCACACCAATTATCTAATTGCTCAGGATGGTTTTAAAGGTTCTCCAATCTTATTCCCATCCATACTATAACTTCTGAGAGACAGTTTTGTGCAGTGCTTATGGCATCAGGTTTGACACCCAGAGACAGCAAGTTCTAATCTTGCCTTGGACACAAAGCCAGTTGGGAGATCTGGGGCCAGTCACCGAGGAAGCTGGAAAGGGCAAATGACTTCCAAAAAATCTTGCCAACAAAACTGCAGGGCCTCATCCAGATAGTTATCAAGAGTCAACATTGACTCAAAGGCATTAAAAAAACCAAATCTTTAACTTCTATTTCCTTTTACTGACTCTCCCAAAAAGTGAGATTTTCACTTTTCAGTCTTCATATGAATTGCTCCCCAAAGGGATAAATGTGAAAATGAGAATTTCGACAGGTTTATGAGTTTGTTGTGAGCTATACTTAATTCTCTAGAGGTCAACCATAATTAAATGTATAACACTTGTTCTAAAAATGATAGCCTTTGATTTAGGTTGCTATGGGTCTCTCAAAACTATAGCTCAAGTCCAAAAATACTGAACTTAATGTTCAATATAAAAATCTCTTCTAGGAAAAAAAACCCAGATAAAATTAAAAATATTTACTGAAACATATTATTTTAGATAGAGGGTAATAAGATTATCTTACATCTTAAAGGTAGGAATTAGATATAAGCTTTTTTTCAAAAATTGTGTAATTATAAGATATACGTAATACATTACATTATTTCGATACAGTGATATTTATGCAATATTGACTAGAGATTATTAATACTCTAATGTTCAACTGAGACTTTTGAAGATAGAAAAAAGAAAAGGCTTTATATCAATGTTAACTATAATTTGGAAAGTCAATGTCAATAAATGTAAAATTGAATACATTTTTATGTTCAAAGCTGAATATAACATTAACAAATAGCGAACTACTGTTGTACAATGAAGGTTTCTGTCTTAAACTGAATACTTAATACTGAGCTCTCCACCCTGTGTTACCTATTATTATTTCTACACGTTGAGAAAAATAGAAAAACAAAGCAAAGTTGGCAACAAGAATTAAAAGAGAAAGAAAACAATCTTGTGCTTTTGCTACTTTGTGATGTCTTTATACATTCAGAATCTTTTAGAAGCCAAACTGTAAATGTTTATATTTGTCACACTGTGTTGTATTGTATGTATATTGTATGTATGGAAAAGTGTTAAGCTTTTGTTCAGCAAGTATCTGTTCACTGTTGCACAAAAGAATGAGGTTTCTTTTATGTCCAACACTATCAAGATGCCTAAGAGAGCCAGTATCTTGTAGTAGTTAAAATGTGTTTGTTTGTTTGTTTGTTTGGTCATTCAACTTGCAAAAGTAAAGGTAATGGTTTCGCTGTCCAGTCATGTCCAACTGTAGGTAACGGTGCTCATCTCCATTTCTTGGCTGAGGTAGCTAGCATTGTCCAAAGACAATTTCCGGGGTCATGTGGCCAGCATGACAAAAGCGCATGAAACGCTATTACCTTCCGACCAAAGTGGTACCTATTAACCTACTCACATTTGCATGCTTTTGAACTGCTAGGTGGGCAAGAGCTGGGATGAGGAATAGGATGTCACCCTATTGCAGACCTTGGGTCTCGAACCCAGGCTGTCAGCTGTCCAACTAACAAGCTCAGTGTCCTTAACCGCTGAGCTGCCATGTCCCATTCAACTTGTACAGCTGCCCAATCAGGGAGCGAAGACAAAATAACTCAGCAACCAAGGACACAAATCAATATGCTGCGATGACCCTAAGAGACACGGTCACTCCACATTCTGGCCCCATTTCTGAATGGGTTAGGGTTAGGGTTGGGGTTAGGGTTAGGGAACCCTAACCCTAAACTGATTAGGTTCAGGTCCTCCTGTAACCATGGCAAGTCACTGTGTGGCCTTGGGCCACTCACACTCACTCAGACCAACCTACTTCAAAGATTGTTGTGGAGATAAAAGAAAGAGGGAACCCATGTCAATTGCTTTAAGCCAGGGGTGTCCAACTCAAGGCCCATGGGTAGATCCTACCCATGGGGTGCTTAGATCTGGCCCACAGGGCTGCCTGGAAACAGCAAAGAACTGGTCTGCGGTGCCTCTGCCAGTTTTCACTTGCAAAATGCTTGGGTCACCACAGGCACCCCACGTCGAGCTGGCCACACTCCCCCTGGCCCTGCCTCCACACCTGCACCTCCCCGTGGTCAAACACAACCCTGATGCAACCTTCAATGAAATCGAGTTTGACACGCCTGCCTTAAGCTCTTGGAGAAAAAGGTGACATAAATGTAACAAATAAATAAAACTGAGTTGGAAGTTTCTTTGCTCTGGTGCCTGAGAGAAGGACAGTCTTATTTTTATGGATTGTTGTGATTGCTGGATTATTATAATCATTATATGATGTGTGACCATACGCGTACATGCTGTAAATAAGTGAAACACATAACATACATGTAAACTGGCATGCATGCTACTGGACAGCTTTGGGGATAGGCTCATCTGTCTCTGCAAGAAAACAATATCAGAATAGTAAATTACATGTTCTACTCACAATCTGGATCCATTTTGTGAAAGCAGGAAGCCGTCGTACACTAGGCAGACGCCAAATACGGTGATCCCTGTTTCCTTTACCAGCATTGCACAAGTCCCAAGAAATAAACTAAGCAGCAAAAAGGATGGGGAGGCAGTGGGAGGGAAATGTTCCCCAACATAAGGCTGATCCACACTCCTGCAAAGCAGAAGGAAAAGCCAACTGTGAAATGAAAACTTTACTACAGCAATAGCACTTAGACAGTGCTTTATGGCCCTCCCTAAACAGTTTACAGAGTCAGCCTATTATTGCCCCCAACAATCTGGGTCCTCATTTTACCCACCTCAGAAGGATGGAAGGCTGAGTCAACCTTATGACGGAAATACTGGGTTCCATTACAGTCGTATCTTCAGGATCACCTGTAGTCAGAATGGTACTACTCTGCAGTTGTTGCATCTAGCCAAAGTTTTGAGATGTTCAGACACACAACAATTCTTTAGAGGAAAGAAAAAGTGTTCTCCTGGACACAGAAGATCAACTAAGTAAGACAATTGTCAAGGGAGTCCCCCCCACCCCATTTCACAATCTTTCTTACCAGAGTTGTTAAGTGAATCACTATAGTTGTTAAGTTAGTAACATGCTTGTTAAGTGAATCTTGGCTTCCCCGTTGAATTTGCTTGTCACACACACACACCCCGGGGATCCTGCAACCATCATAAATACAAGTCAGTTGCCAAGCATCCGAATTTCAATCACATGTCCATGAGGATGGTACAACAGTGGTAAGTGTGAAAAACAGTCATACGTCACATTTTTTCAGTGCCGTTGTAACTTTGAATGGTCACTAAACGAATGATTGTAAGACAAGGCTTACCTGTAGCTGGTTTCAAACATTTTGGATTCAGAATGCTTTGCAACCATGGTTATTGGACCAAAAGGGTGATGAGCCTTGTAGTAAATGACAGCCATTCTGTAGGCCTGTGGCAAAGACCGTCGCTATCTTCTGCATGAGATCCTTTCCCTGTCTCTTCCACTGACCCTGATGTTCTCCAAATAATTTGGATTATACTTTGTAATGGCTCACAACGAATGGTAGGAGCACACACACTACCTGTCTTGAACTCAGAACCTTATTTTGCTTTCTAGATGTGACCGGTCCAATGCCTGACTCTTACAGCCCACAGTATGTCGAAGCAGCTTGGTACTCATGGTGGGAGAGCCAAGGTTTCTTTAAACCAGAGTATGGCGTAAGTATGGGCTGGAATTGCTGTAACCTGAGATCTCTTCATGAATTACTTTGCCCAGATGGCTTGGGCATTTGTTACATTTGTTAATGAGCTAAGCTTCATTAGGGCTTCTCTCTGAGCACCAGTTGGAACATAATGCTGGCAGTGTGGCAAGAACATATAGGCAGTGTTCTTATGTTGAACTTCAAGTGAAATTGTAGGAGAAGAGCAGGTAGAGAGCTGGGGGCGGAGTTAAACAAGTCATTAGCCTAGAGTCCTTACATTGCTGCAAATGGTCTAAATGCAACCCTTTTTTGAATTCTGTTGATCCTTATCTGGTGCCAGTTTAGCACTGAATTTAGTTGACTAGATTCTGGTATCTTCTGAATTGCTACTTAACATATGGTCTAGATTCTTGGTGCCTGACACCTTAGATCCACCCAGGAAATAGATAAAGATGGTGTTTTTGGATTCCTCAAGTCCACTAGAAAACAACTCTTGGGGTGGTAGAGCTGGGACTCATCCATGCTGCAAAATGGAGTGTGAACTGAGAATCAGATGTTCCCCATGTGTTGGTGGAGATAAGAGGCTACTTCATTTCTGCCTGAACATCATGCTTATTTGTTCCATAGATTTGTCATCTTGCATCCATTTGCAGATGCTGCTTTCTGTAGCTGATCCTCCCCACTGTTCATCCAAAGAACTCAGAATGGCACATGTTGTTTCTGTGCATTTTTTGTTTCACATTAAACCAGTTATTAGATGTTCTTCAGCTACAGTTCTTGGATTGGCACAGAAGAACGGGACAACAAAAGGCCTCATAAAATGAGAAGCAATAACACATTACCATTAAGGAAAAGAACTTGGCCAGTGGGGGAAAAAATATTCTGGGAGAAATTAAAAGAACGTTCTGGCAAAGCCAGAAAGGGAATTGTTGGATTGCAGAATACAAAAAACAAAAACAAAAACAGATTGAAGTTAAGGAAGGCAGATTCCAGGGGGTTGTTTGAAAAGCAAAAAAAAGGAGAAAGCAATAGATTGACTAGAGAAACCCGTAGCCAAGGCAGATGGTAGATCTGATTCTGATTGTGGTCGTAAGTCGAGGACTTAACCAGTAGGGAGTGGCTAATGGAATGCCCATCTCGCTCCCTGTGCATGCTTTGCTCTAACTCCTCCTTCCTTAGTTTTATTTTAACTGAATTTCAACATTCAATTGCATTTATTCAATGTCCACAAGCCGCAGAGTGTTGCCTTTGGTGAGAGGGCTGGCCTGTAAGTCTGATAAATAAATAAAACATCTTTATCAAAGTCTGAATGCCCCCCTTGGCTACATCGGTTGTGTGAATTCCTTCTGCTGTGCGCCTAGACCAGGGTTGAGGAGCCATGGCCCTTTTAGGACTTGTGGACTTCCACTCCCAGAATTCCTGAGTGGAATGGTTCCTCACCTGGTCTAGGGAAATCCAAGGTGCCCAGTCCAACAGAGGTTTCGTTTCCTTTTTCTTTTGAACTTCAACAGACTCCCTCCTCCTTCTACTCCCCCTTGGCATTCTCTGAGCTTCCACCATCTGTCCCGCTCATCGTTTTGAAGGAACGTTCTCCTTCACAGATCTGTCCATCATGGCAACAGCCTCCGCAGAACTGCTTCTATTTTGCACGGTCGTTCAGTGGCTGCTTCTCCAGGGTTTTTAATTCTTCCCACACATTCCGGGAAGCCGCCAGTTCTTGCCGGATGCGATTTCTACCCCCGGGTGCCTGATTTCCAAGAGATGCCAATCAAGCTTACAGGATGCATTCAGACTAGGAAATGTAAGGATGTGCACTTCAGTAAAAAGCACATTTGGGTTTCCAAAGCGGGGGGGGGAGCATGGGAGTGGGTTTCTGCAAGACCTGTCAGGTTGGAGCTTCAGAACAAATTTATTGGCACTGGAAGAAGGACCAAGATGGACAGCCGAGAAGCTTCAGGTCTTGAGATACTTTTCTCCTTTAAAGCCCCGGTAATCATTTATATTCAGTGGACAAGACATTCCCATTGTGGAGGCAATGGCAAGGATGGGGAACATGGGCTTCCAGGTATTTCTGAATCCCAGCTCCCATCAACGGCCCCCATTGGCCAGGCGTGCTAGGAGTGGTACTTCAGCAAAATATTCTCTACTCCTATACGAGGGATATTCAACTAGCTGCGTTCTTTGTGTAAGGAACACCGATGTCCAGCGGAGCCTTCAGTTGTTCATCATTTTTCTTGGTCCCACTAATGTTACCTTTTTCGCCAAACTAGCTTTCGTCTCTTCCGGTTCCATGCTGAGCGCTGCCCGTTGCTTCATTGATCACCTCTTAATTAAAACTCTTGCGTTTCTGCACAGCCAGTCAACATGTGTTTTTCCTCTGGTGCTGCTTTCTTGTTTTTCCTAGACATCGCTTGTTCATTTAATCTTGCTGTGTGATTTAATATCAGTAGCTACGAGCATTTCGGCTTGTTAAGAAGAGAAAGAATTAAATGGGACGTCGGGACGATGCTTGGTTGTACGCCCGGTAGTCCATCAGTCAGTGGCTTGGTAGGAGAAATACTGACACACAAACACACACACACACACACACACACACACACACACACACACACACACTGTTGTCTGCCTATTCCTAAGGAGTGAGCCATCAGTAGAAGAAATTGTGTGGCAGGACAGGCACAGGGAAAGCATGGAGATATGTCCGAGCTCATGCCACCGAAACAAAGTCACAAGGTGGTAGAATTGATGCCTAATTTGGGCTTATTTCTCAAACTGTGAGGGATGGTGAGGATAAGAATCAGAGCAGCTTTCCTCCCTCTGGAAGTTCTCCTGAATCCTGTAAAAAAAGCAAGCTAAGAAGCAGAATCAGCCCCTTCCGAAGATGTTAGATGATGTCCTCCAGAAGATTAGGAGGCTAGGATGCTGTTCCCAGTCTCTCAAAAGTTGTCCACTCCAACTCAACGTGTGAAGCTTATCACTGGAAGAAGGTCCTCGGGAGAGGGCAGCCTACCCCATGAGAGTGGGTTCCTTTACCCATAAGCCCCTCAAAGTTATAGAAAGCTGGTAGGTGGTAGTAACCTCTGATTTCCTGCTCTGCTTACCTAATCCATAACCTAAGGAGGTTTTTGCTAATCATGATGCCTTAGCTCAGTGTTTCTCAACCTTGGCGACTTTAAGATGTTTGGACTTCAACTCCCAGAATTCCCCAGCTTTCAACCAGTTGCCAAGGTTGAGAAACACTGCTTTAGCTCCTGACCGAAAGGGAAAAACGGCTGTAAGTCATGTCCACTGTTTAGCTTTAATATCCTTCATGACATGGAGGGAGATTAAATTGAAAATATAGTCCTCTTGGCACCAAAAGGAGTAGGGCTAATAAAAGACGTTGCTGACATTTTGAGGAGTGGGAGGGAAAGCTTCCCTGAATATCTGCTGAAATGATTGATGGGTGGTTTTATCTCCTAACCAGGTGTAATAATTGGAGATGTCTGTGGGTGCATCGTAATACAGCTTTTGGAAAACTCTGTGAAAAAAAATCTTTTAAAGCTGATTTCTCATGTGCTGGTTGAAACATGCACACCTGGCACATAATCTATTTATAAAACAACTGTTCTCTACAAAGGATAACACAATATGCTGCAACCCCCCCTTTTTTTAAAAAAAGAAGAAAATCTGCTTATTGTCTCCAAATAGCAGCCAGTCTTAAAAGGAAAACATTTTGGAGAAGGCCTTTATTTAAACGATATCTTGTGTATTATTAATGTCTTCCCTCGGCTGTATCTTTTACAGATATTTCCCAGATGGTTTTATTATCTTCTAATGCTAATCGGCTCATGTTCCAAGGTGCGT
>JANHFJ010005983.1:273122-285369 GCA_032468195.1 Cerberus rynchops
CTCAAGAGCCCCTGGATGTAGGCAGTTAAAAAAAGAGGCAGGATGATATATAATATCATGCTATGCTGGCCTGTAGTCTTAGCTGACTCTTGAATTTGTACTGTTTTATAACATGCCATTATATCCCGGTTTGCTTTTGGGTCACATATATAATATATTTGTATATTTCTTATATACTATGGCGCATACATAAGTCTATTCCTATTTTGGATATTTGGGGGAAATTAAAGATTTAAATACAAAACTGTTTTTTTCTTTTACCTTGGGGGACAAGTGGTTTATGGGTGCACTTCTGAAACTTATACAGTACTTATATTTTACCCTAAATTTCCCAAAGCATAATAAGGTGGCCTTATCTTTCCATCCAGACACGAACTGTTCCATTATTTAGCTCCTCATTATCCTTCCATCGATCCTTTATTGGCGCTAAATTTCTGTGAGCGCCATTCATTAAAGCATGGCTGCTTGTCTGCAAGGGCGGCTTGTAGATAAAATCCTTTGCAGCCTGGCAGATAATTTGATTGGTGAAGCTGGTCTCCGTCGTTTCTGGTCTGTTTCCGAGTGCTGCAGCGTGGGCTTGCGAAAAGCAGATCGTGCCAGACAAATCTTATTGCCTTTGACAATAAAGTTGGACTAAATTCGTGGGTCAAGGAAAATGCTCTGGATATGGCCTTCTGCGGTTTCAGTAAGGAATTTGATAGAGCAGACCAGGGGTGTCAAAGTCAATTTCATTGAGGGATGCATCAGGGTTGTCTTTGACTATGGGGGTGGGGGCGTGGCCAGGGTGGGCGTGGCCAGTTCAACGTCACTCCTGTTGGGAGCACCTGTGGTGGCCCGAGCACTCTCTGCCAGCAAAAACAGGCTCCCGAGCTACGTTTTTGGCTGCCACAGCCTCCTGCAACCCTTTGCCAGTGAAAACAAAGCTCGGGAAGGGCGCCATGTGGCAGAGGCACCACGAGCCGGTTCCTTGCTTTTTCCAGGGTGGCTCAGTGGGCCAGATCTAAATACCCCGTGGGCTGCATCTGGCCGTGAGTTTGACACCCCTGGTCTAGATGAGGGACTAGAAGGGGAGCTCATCAAATTTGCAATGATACCAAGCTAGGGGGAATTGGCTAAACTGTATGATTGTTGGGGGCAGTAGGCTGACTCTGTAAGCCATCTAGAGCAGTGGTGGCGAACCTTTTACTGACTGAGTGCCAAAAAGTATGCGCTTTGCACATGCCATCCGCTCTTGTGTGCGGCTCCTCCATGTGCATTGCATATGCAACTGCACCATCTGCACATGCATGCAGCTTTTGCACGGGCAGTGCACGCGTCCTGCGCGCAGGCACTCACGCACACATGAGCAAAATCGCGTGTGCCTGCGCAGGAGAGCTCCAAAGACCAGCTGGGTCTCTGCAATCGCGCATGCGTGCATGGGCCATTGCATGTGCATGCTTAGCTAGAGGTAAGTTGGACGAAAGCTTGTGTGCCCAGCAAGATGGCTCTGCGTGCCACCTGTGGCACCCGTGCCATAGGTTCGCCATCACGGATCTAGGTTAAGTCAACATGAGCCAGAAACATCCAACAAACTCACATCAAATTCTCTAAGTCCTAGAACTCAAGAACTTTGTCTAGTAATTCAAGAAGAAAGGTAACCAGCTGGTTTAGATACCAGCTGCTAAATCCATTTGTCTGCTCCACTATTGAACCATGAAATATATAGCACATGGTCTAAGAGACAGGAACAGTCACCTACACATCATTTGTGAAAATATTGTTCTAGATCCAAAGTATCTCCCTTTCTTCTAACAAGTGAACCCATCTATACCTGAGAGAAGATACTGCTGGAAAAAAAGACATGGGGAGCGCAAAGAATGCACAGGCTGGAACTGAAGTACAGACAAAGCCATGTTGATTGAAGGATTCATATCCCTCTCAACAGCAATCCAGCGAATGCAACCTTTACCTGCACTTTTACAAAATGTTTTACTAGCCCTGTCTATTGCTCCCCAAAAGTAGAGCAGGCTTTCTGTCTGCCATCAGAGAGCAAACTGCCTGCCAGTCTTGATTCTGCATGAAGTTATCACTGACTACATCCAAGATACACTCACAACAGCAGGAGTTATGAGTCCCAGAAGACTCCAAGAATATGCTCCGGCTCCATCTGGGGCAGTGCAACTCCATCTAGAACCAAAGATGTTCCCACATCTTTAAATCCCCACATACAGTAGAGCTCCCTATCCACAGCTACGTGTGCCGTGTGTAAAAACCCTTCCTTCCACCAGTCCTGGATCTCCTCGCATCGAATTTCAGTGGATGATCGTCAGCTCTTACCCACCCTGTAAAAATAATAACTTCTCTCATTATTTATGCCATGTATTCACTTACACACCACTATCTCCCCTTGGTTTCTGCTTTGTCAAACTAAAGAACTCCAACTCCTGTATTCTTTTCCTTAGAGGTTTATCCGTGTCCTCAGGGCCATCTGAGTAGTACTCCTGGTTCCTGTAATCTGCTTTTTTTTTTCCTCTGGAAATCCACTCCTACTCCCACACACCGTTGACCTCCAAATGCTTCAACCACCCTCTAAAAGGATGCAAATGACCAGCTATTTGCAAGGAATATAAATCCTTCCATTGAGCACTATCCTGTCAGAGCTGAAGAAGCTTCTGGGATGAGAAGTGAAACATCTTCGAAGAAACAACAAGGAAGTCCAGAAAAAGCACATTTGGGACACCCATGACCTGGATGACTTGAGAGTCTCTACAGACTTTTTACTGACTACCTTGTTTAGCAACCTGTTGCAACAGTGATGAAAAAGTATCTTTATAACCAAGCTTCACATTTATAACCTTCTCAGGTTGGTAGAGCAAAGGAAAACTGAAGAATATAAGCAAGCACGTAGCTTCACTTAGCAACTGCTTCACTTAAAGTTGCCAGTCCCAACTGTGGTTGCTAAATGAAGGCTATGTGTACATCCAAACATATGGCCACTGCTGATAGGAGGGGTTAAAAATAATGCCAGAATTGCTGAATATCATGGGAGTGTTCATTGAAAAAATAATAATACCAGAAGCTATCCTCTGCATACCTTTTTTATTTCTCCTTCCTTAACCATTTGACATCAGCCAACAAATTTGTTGCATTTATAGTTGTAAAATTGGAAAATGCCCAGCCAGCCAGGGAGAAGTCAAGCAGGGAATTAGCCTTGAATTGCTGCACAGTCACAAGAGATCCAGGATTAATCCCTATCCTACAAGCTCCATGGAATCCTTATCTGTCTGTTCCTAAGGGAAGGCAAGCAGTTCTGGGGAGATTCCTTATTAGAGGCAAAATACAATGAAGTAGCTTGAACTCTATATATGTGGATCTGATCGCTTGTGCCTGACATGTGAAAAGCAACGGGAAAACCTTTTCTCTATCTAATACCCTTGTCAATCAGAGAATGTAAAACTAGTCAAGATACCCTAATAGCCACAATCAGGAGAAAGGCAGCTTTCTTCATCCAAAACTCTATTGAGTGGGAAACTTTCAGTTTAAATCAAAACAATTTGAGTGCATTAAGTATTAAGCAATAGGGAAAAAAAGAGAATTAAAAATGCCAGCTCTAGAGAAGGACTGAAATATATTAATTTATTTTATACGCCTACTCTTGTATTTATTTATATTTATAAAGGTTCTATTTTAAGGAACACACCCACAGACATACAGTTTGATTAAACATACAAGTGCCTGGCTCCTTAGAGAGTAGAGGCGACTGTGGGCAAGTGTTAAAAATGATGACGGTCCAAGAATGGCAGAAGGATAAATACCCTGAGAAGTTATGCCCCTAGAAGACAAATGGAAAACAGATCAGAGACTCTAAGCAAAAGCAATAAGCCATGGAAATTAAGGGAAAGGAAGGGCTCCTTTGGTATTAAGGGGAAATGGATAAGAATCTTTATACAAAGAAAAAATAAACAATGACATTAATCTTTTAGAAAAGTTTCCCCAAAGGAAAATATTCAAGGCCACACAATACTTCTGAAAAGGTTACTGTATTTCTTAAAAGAACACTTCTTTATCCAACTCTGGAACAGAAACAAAGAAGAGGGAGCAAAAAAAAAAAAAAAGAGGTCCAGCTATCTTAGCTATTAAATTATCCAATTTAAAAGTCTGGGTGAAGCAGAGGCTGCCTTTGAATGACATTTTCACCTATCACAAACATAGCTATGGGTTTATCCAGCAAACACAATCTTCTTGGTTTGCACAATACACTGAATCACATACAGACCCTCTGGAATAGCGTTAGCATGTAGAGTAAAATGTGGTTGGATAATTTGTGGTTTAGCGTATTGTAGAAACAAAAGCATAGATTAAACATGTACATTGGGTTCACACAACACAATAGGTTGCATGTGGTTCAGCTGTGTTCTATGAACACTAGCAAAGGTATGTTTCTTAACACAAGCACTGAGTTGGGGGTCAGAGACAACAGAGTTGGGGCAGCAATAAACCTACAGGAAGGTTGACTAAAAGGCATCAGGGAGAGGCAGGGAAGTTCGAGCTTGCCCTTGGCCCAACCTTATATTATAGGTGCCAATAGCATCCCTAATGCATTTCTTCTATGCCGCTCAGGGTGTTTTCCCACTTTACATTCAAAGCAAGACAGAAATTTCTCTGAATAGGTCAGTAGCCATCATTCTCTGAGTGCCGGTTAAACAGCAACCCTCATGTTGCCAACTCCCGGGTACAAAGTTGACCGGATGCCCTTCCTTTCATTTTCTGTGGCATCTATTGGTCAACATTTTCTACTCTTGAGTTACTCCAGGCAGAGACCTGCTAAGTCTCCTTTCATACACACCTCTCTTATATTACTCCATCCAGCCTATTCCACACATTTGTATAAAATGTATACAACGCTTTCCGTACATTTGTACAGCTATAGAACATATGATTCTATACATCCCACACCTATACGTCCCATCTCATCTGAGCATCCCTAACTACCCATCCCAAATTTTAGGTAGGAATTTCTCAACTGGCACCTAAAACATGGGCAGCAAGGTGCTTTGATGCCAGCTGATCTCTAGCTTGCAAAGCCAACAAGCCTTTCCGTTTCTCCATTCCCGGAGTAACTCTTTCAGTGCTGGAAAAGAAGGGAGGAGATTTGCAAAAAGCAGGCTGAGGAAAACAGTGTCCCACATCCCCCAGCCATGTACAGAGTGCAATCATGAACCCCTTGAGAAAAAAACAACAACCAAGGATGGAGAAGTCTGTGCCGATGTTTTGCCGGGTCGGGGTCCAAGGGAAACTCCCTTGCTTTCTCAGCAATAGTTCCAGAAATCCCTGTTACAGGAATGAAGTTGGCAAGACAGCAACCCAGTTGATTCCCAGGATCCCAACCTTCTTTCTGCCCACAGGTCAGCTACCTCTCCTAGGTGGGTCTTGAAGAGAAGTCCCCCCCTCCAAAAAAAAACCCCAAAAGACTTTAAAAGTTGGAGGCAGGGTCTATTTATCCATCACTAAGTACTTTCACCGTCTAGTTAGTAAGACAACCTTCTAAGAAAGCGGGATCCAAACTGGTCGGCCCTTCGCTTATTAAAAGATCCCCAGGAGGGATCGTCCCGGAGCAGATACTCGGGTCGGCGGTGACTATATGTACCCTGAAGTGCAAGAGGCGGAGGGTGTTATATAAGGCTGGGCTCCGGTTCCCAATTCAGTGGGGGAGTCAGTCCTGCGCGGGAGTTGCGCGTCTGCAGCGCTTCCCACGAGCCGGAGCCGGTGCGAGGCTCGGCGGCGGCGGCGGCGGCGGCGGCTTACCTGAAGGTGAGGATGCAGAGCGGGCGGTAAGACTTGTGGCTGGTGTTCTCGCCCATGCCCTTGCCCCAGAAGTCGTCGGAGAAGGCGGCCAGCGGCGAGGCTCCCGGCCGCACGTCCGGGTTGTTGACAATCGCCCAGACGTCGTCGTGCACGAACTCGCCCTGCAGCGAGTTCCAATAGCAGAGAGCGGCCAAAAGCGCCGCAGCCCCGCAGCGCCCGGGCCGGCTAGCCCGAGCTAACCACCGCGGTTGGGGCAGCAGCGGCGTTCGGCTGCTCCGCTTCCCGCTCGCCGACCCCATCTCCCGCAGGAGGCGGCCGCTACGCTCGCCCGGCTAACCGTCTCGCTCCGCCGAGCGTTCCCCGAGCTCATCTTCGCCCCGCGCCCGCATAGCCCCCACCCGCCAAAGGCAGGCGAGCCAGCCGCTCGCGCTCTGCCGCTGCTCCGCCTGGCCAGCCGCAAATAAACAGCGGCCGCCTCCCCCCCCCCCCTTCGTCCCTCCTTCCTCCCTCCTACTCCAGCGCGCATGCTCCGCGCGGCACGCGAGCCGGCCGTTACCTGCTTGGAAAGCTGGACCTGGGACGGGACCGGAGGGGCGGGGCGGCTGGCCCTCTCCTCGTCCCCACACAAAAGTTCAGACCCCTCCCCCCTCCCTCTGCTTTCCCCTCAGACCGATGTTCTCTCCCTCTGGGGTTGGGATTCAGGCTAGGCGCAACCGCTCCCTGCCAGCAAATAGAAATCAAAAGCCAGGCGGTCAGCATTGTTTTTCTAACCTTTCTAACTTTTCACTTTCTGAAGGCCAACCCAGAGAGACTGAGAAGAAGCTTCTTTCCACAGGCAATAGGGACTCTAAACCAGAAACCACAAGAACACTCAAGACTTAACAGGAACCACGATCGCATCTCATTCCTAACTTCCCAACTATTCCTAACTTATTTATTTATTTATTTATTTTATTAAATTTTTATACCGCCCCATCTCCCAAGGGACTCGGGGCAGTGCACAGCAAGTAAAAAACACTTCAAATACAATTAAAAACAGTTTAAAATAATTACACAAGCTGTAAAATTTAAAAATATCAATTAAAAATTTAAATTTAAAATTGACCCAGTTTATAAGGTTTAACTATTAAAAATTACCCACAATTTAAAAAACCCAGGGGCATCAGGCCAGACCAGCTTGCTGGAAAAGATGAGTTTTTAACGCACGTCGGAAGGCTTGGAGGTTATAGTTAGTTTTTGTAATATGTTCTTTAATATAGTTGGAAAAGTGTTAAGTATTCTTAGATTTTGTAAGCATATGGAATTAAGAAAAGTGAGCTAAAATTATTATACATATCAAATAGAGACTATGACAAATTGCAAAAAGTAAATGTAAAAACTGCTGTATTTGGGGAATCCTAAAGGTTTTGATTTTGTGTCTGCATTTATATTATTTGAATCATAGTGAGTGATGTTTTCAGACATTTTACATATTGTATTTGCCATTGGAGACAGAAATATTTCATAGAGTTGTTTGTGAGTTGTCCTTCAAAAACATTACAGACTTATAGAAAAATGTAGATAGCCTGCATTTGATGTTATTTAAAATTAGGCTTTTGGAGTGCCAGGATTTTCTTTCTCATTTTATGTATGAGGCTAAAACTTGAAACAATTATATATAGGCTGAAAGTCTGACTACTAGAGAGCAAACTAGAATTAATTTTGTCCAAATATTCTAATGAAATATTCAATTTGCTTAGTAACCACATGGAAATCATATAGAGAAAGGAAGTGTATAATATTTGTCTTCTTTTCCTTTTCACTATTGAAATGTGTGCATTTGATAATATGTATGTCATACTGAGTGGTGGGTTTTTTTTTTTTCCGTTTTGTTTTCATTTTGAAAGCACCTGAAAACTTTACGCCACCCTTGCCTTCTGCGCTTCCTTTCATGTACTGTGGAAGTAAATGGAATTCACCTGGTTACAGAGCATGTGCAACCACTGGAAAAGGTCCTGGAGGCTCTCTCTTCTTCAGAGATATGTGCTGGAATCTATGATGTTTTACAGGCTCTTGTGTTCCTTCATGATAGGGTGAGTGTGGCAGTTAAACACTTTCCAATCAAAATAAAGAGAGAGACATGGAGATAGGTTTTATTAGTTTGTTACTTTAATTACACTGTATTTAGTGTATCTATCAAATGTCACACATTTCTTTTTACTGCTTTAGTTTTCTTCCTTTTTAACATAATTTTGTGTGACTTAATGAAAGATAAATCACATTATGCCATCTTTTTATATATGTGCATTTTTCATAGGCCCAAAACAGTTATCACTTTGTTTCCAGTCACTGTTCTAGAGCCATCCTTTGACCATCACTTTTGTTAGCCTCAGAATGCTGAGAAGAGACAAAGAAAAGTCATGAGCCAATCATTTATGTCCCAAGCTAAGCAATAGGAGAGTTCAAAAATGACACTGAAATACTGTTCTACCCCCTGAGCTGTCATAATTTCCAGAGCAAGAAAAATCCTTTCAATCTTTTCCAAATAAGAGAAAATTAATTGCAACCATCATATTTTAATTGAATTTATGTGGTCTTTGAAAAAATAAGCAGTTACAGTATTACAAGAGAAGGAGCCATCTTATTGTCAAGTATTCTATTTCAATTAAAAAGCCATTGTTCGTTGGGTTGCTGGAAGAATAATATGTCAGCATTATTGCAACCAAACATCTTCACGATTGCTTTGATAGTGGTTACAGGTTGCAGGGCAGGGCCGTGTAATGTTCACCTAAGCTAAAGGCTGGGAGGTAGGTGAACAAGAATTTAGGGTAGTGTTTATATAAGGAGAGAATATCAAAGTGGGCACTTTAAATATGAAATTGACTTAAAGGCTTGCTGATGGAGGTGGTTGTATTCCTTTTCTAGTTTAGTTAAATTGCAGACACAAAGGAAGTTGCCCTTGGTCAAGTAAGAGTAAAAGCAATGTAAAAGTAAATTGCCTACTAGTCCAAGAATTGGAAAAAAAATCCACATTTTATACTTGTACAGTATAAGTACTGTATTACTCTCTCAAAACAAGCTAATGTTATGAAGACAGGCAGGTCTGGAATAAATCTCAGAGTGGTACAAAGAGTGGTTCAATCTTTTAAGTTGCTGTTTTATATCTAACTTGTTTTTATTTGATTCATGGCCAAAATGTTTTCAAAATCAAACAAATTCAATTAGTTTATGCTTTGTTTCAAACTCAGAGGAAGCACAATTTTATATAATTGTGTAATTGATGTAATAATTTAAAAAGTCTATTATAGTTTAAACTTTATTCTGGATTTTACATTAGATTTTATTAAGGTAAGGTAAAAAGAATTGGTGAAGAGAATAAGGAATAAGAGGCAGTGCAGCAGAAAAACAGATAGTCATATTGGATAGGAGTAACAGCATAAATTTGATTTGTGCCTCTAGATGGGAGATGAATTTCTTTTAATTAAACACATACGTGGCCATGGAAATAATTATCTGGCCCTAGATGCCTTGTGTCCTTAGTAACTATAAGAAGTGGCAGAATAAATGTATTTGTTTAATGGAATAGGCAACTGAAATGATAGAACTGTGAATTTCAGTTCTTCGTATTTGGAGCTGTATTTGAGCACAGTGTCGTCAACTATTTTGTTTAGTGGCTTTTGATGAATAGTTTTTCTGCAACTAAAGCAAGCCTACTTCTTGTTTTTTTGTCCAGATGCGTGTCAGTAATAAACTTATTAGTATAAACTTGGTCTGACATAATACACCCTTCTTTCTAGTTCTCCAGTGGGATATAAAATTCCTCTGTGGTTTTGACTGCTGTCCTTTGTTGTCTCAGGCTATCCAATTAGTACTAAGAAGAGTTTTATATTTAACTATTCCCAATCTTACTATATATTTTTTTATCTTTTTAAAAACACCTTTTAGGGAAACCTAACCCACAACAATATCTGCTTATCCTCTGTTTTTGTGAGTGAGGATGGACACTGGAAATTAGGAGGCATGGAAACTGTCTGCAAGCAGAACGAAGCAACAGCAGAGGTATAATCAAGCATCCTATTCTATAGTCACACACAAGGGGACTGCTTCCTGTTCCTTGAATGGTCTTCACCATTGCATTCCACTCTCTTAATAATTTGAATATTTTTAGATTCCAGCATATATGAGATTATAAATTGTGTGTTGCCTTATTTCCTTTATCAAAGCTGTAAGCAGAGTCCCCAAACTAACATCACTGAACAAGAAGACACGGAGCTAATTGATAAGGCTCAGTTAACAATTATTTAGGGATATTGTTGCGACCTTGCAGTGACATACATATATTTAGTCTAATGATGACACTAAAGATGAAAGAATATGATCTTCTGTGAGCTCTTGATATAAAATAATTATAAATAAGGATTCACTACTGTGTTTTAATTGCTGTGGCATGTGAGGATTTGGTTGCCCAGCTTTGACCAAATGAGAAATTATTATTAAAGTTATAAGAATGATACGTGACTTCTGTATTTGCGAAGTGTATAGTCAATAGAGATGGGACTGAAGCTACTATTCACTTTCACAACAGTTATCAATATTTCATAAAGTCCAGTATACATCAGTTGCAGTTCCTGTTTCTTTCAGACAAATTACACACTGTCTTTTAGAGACAGTGATTTTGCTTTGTGATAAAGCCATTTAAAAAAAATATTTCGCAATCTTATTACAGACGTTTTGGGCTACGTGCAACATAGCTTGAAATGATTCATTGGGATTTTGGAATGTCAGATAATGCATCAAGTGTAGAGGGGTGGAGAAATGCTGTTGATATTTAAATAAATATTCAGATGTGTGGTAAGGAAAGGACAAAGATAATAAATACAGGCTTCTGTAGCTTCTCATTTTGACACAAGTTCCTCTGCATTAATATAGCTTTCCATTGTTTCACCTATTATAGTTTCTGCATAGTATCCAATCAATACGAAACAAGACAGGGATTCCACCTGAAGAACAGGTAGGTGTTATCATTGTTTATACAGGAGAATTCTGCTGAGACCAATCTAAAATGTAACTTCAGAAAATAGTTTCTGTTAATGTGTGTTTCATTGTACATGTGTAGTAACCAAAAGGTAACTCTTCATTATCTGTTGCATGTATATTATGAAAATTATTTTCATAAATAATATTATTTATTAATAATATTTATTATATTATTATTATTAATAATATTAATATTAAAAAATATTATTAAAGATATCAAGATGGTATGGTATCATTCAGTGTTAGACCCATCTATAAGGAAAATTGATAAAACTGACATAGTTACCGGTACATTCTTTAAAATGTTGGTTCTGAAGTTCCCTCCCTAAATACATTTACTTTGAATTTAAAATTTATCAGATCCAGAAGTTCAACATGATTTTTAAAAGCCAATTTAATATGTGGCATCTTTTAAAGTTTGGAAGATTTTCATTTAAAAACTGAATTCATCCAGACAAATATATAGTATTATATACTACAAATATATAGTATTATATACTACTAGTAACTTAGTATAAAAGTATACATCATCAATTTTTTGGAAGTTTCTTCTGATATTTAATCAAAATTTGCATATCTATAATTTCCACTCAGGGGTTCTACTTTTAGTCTTTGAAGAAATTCAGTTTTGCCCTGAGTTTTGATTATGTCATATTTGTTTTCTTACCCCTTTTAAGTGATAAAGTGATCTTACCCCCTTTCCATGATAAATATACCCAGCTCTTTCTGTAGAACCTCAGTATTTAATTTCCAACCACCTCAAGTTTCCTGGCTTCTGTTCTTTGAATGCATTCACTTTACCAATGTCTTTCATAAAATGTGTCCAGAATTGGCAATCTTGCAAGTGACATTCTGCTTCTGTAATGTACCCTAAGGTTTAATTACTTTTTTTTAGACACCCTGCTAACTCTGAGTGTTGTCTTAATTTATTATAACATTTAGACATTTTTCATGTGTACTGCTCCAAGCAGCATGCATGTGCTTTTGATTTGTTGTACTTAAATGCAATTTTGGTTTGGGAAAGCAGGGGAGAATACAACATCCCAGCATAGCTATACAAAAAAGTTAGTGAAGACTAAAAGCAAAGAGTGGGTGAATGGAAGAACAGAAGTAGCTTGGAATCATAGACTTGGTGTCATAGTACAAATGCTGAAAATAGGCTGAAGTTGATGAAAGATGCTAAGAACAACAACTTGAAGCTTCTTCTGGAATGTCTAAAAAAGTAGTGAAAAGAACACCAATTGATCAATAAAAATAGCAAAATGCTAACAAATTGAAAAAAAAAAGGCAAAAGTTGCACTATTTTAAGTCAGTCTCTGTGTCTGTCTTGTCTGTCTGTCTCTGTCTGTCTGTCTGTCTATCTCTATCTATCTCTCTCTCTCTCTCTCTCTCTCTCTCTCTCTCTCTCTCTCTCTCTCTCTCTCTCTCTCTCTCTATCTATCTATCT
>JANHFJ010005984.1:29896-43566 GCA_032468195.1 Cerberus rynchops
AATAGAATAGAATAGAATAGAATAGAATAGAATAGAATAGAATAGAATAGAATAGAATAGAATAGAATAGAATTTTGGAAATAATAAAATAGAATAGAATATTGGAAAGAACAGAACAGAACAGAACAGAACAACACTACATACCAAGCACCCAAATTCTGTCACATCTTCCCTTCTTCTCCATTTGTAGCAAAACCACTTCAGAAGAAGACAGCAAACAGCCAGCTCAGGCAGTGACCCATGTCCCTGCACAACCCACGTACGCTCCAACCTGGGAGGAAAGAGTGACAGTGGAAATTGACTCCATCAAGGCAGGAGAAGAAGGTGGGACCACTTTGGAAGATTTGAGAAGCTTGGTGGGACTGAATGAATGGAAGGGGAGAGGAAAAAGGATCAACTTAAAACAAGAAGGATAGATTTGGTTATGGTGGTGATTGATAAGGGGAAGGTCGCAAGCTCTTAAGGATCAGGTTGGAGGGGTGGTGGTTTGAGGCTCCTGGAGAACATCTACATGGTCTTTAAGAGTTGACGCCAACTTGATGGCACTCAATCCCTCAATGGAGTGCAAGATTTTAAAAAGTTTGCGTGCCAAACGGAACCGAATTCGGTGGCATAAACACATGATGTGGTACCCAGCAAGCAGATCATGTATATTTAGTATTGCTCTTGAATCCTTCCTCTCTCCATCGAGTGAATGAGTCTATATTTAATCATCATCTATCAAATAGCCCCGCTTATCTCCCAGCTAGGAAACAGGATCTATGCTCTACTATCCCTCCTAGCTCTGTTGCTTACCTTAATGGGGAAATGATGATTGATAATTGAGGTGTTTTCCCAAGACAGTGGCCATTCGTCCTGGTGACTTGGTCTTTATTCTCCCAAGATGAGCAATGTTTATGTAGGTAATCATAATAATACTAATGGCATTAGAGTTAGCAATTAGATTAATGCCAGACGCTGGCGAGATGAAGCCAGCGGCAGTCAGTTGTAGCACTCCAGGTAATTCCATTATGGCCTCTGATTTGGTGGAATAAGGCAGTGTTTGATGTACTCCACTACCTGTCTCAGCCCAGAAGGAAGAGACGGGGTCTGCAGAATCTCAAGGGTAGGTCCCTTTGGCCTAAATCCTACGTTGGAGGGATCTGTTCATCCAGGCAAGGCAGGCGATGGGGCAGGGGCATCTACAGGACAGGTCAAAAGAGTCAGGGTGGGGGCCATGACTGTGTGGTCAGAGATCTGCTCCTTTAAGGATGCAGCACCCCAAAAGGACACCCCCATGAGACCTCTCAACTGGAGAGTCCCTCCAAGAAAAAGAAAAGCATCTTCAGCAAAAGACATCTTGAATAATTCTGCTAAAGATAAAGTTTTCCCTATCCGATCTAAGGCATGGGGCTCGTCTCCGTTTCTTGGCCGAAGGAGCCAGTGTTGTCCAAAGTCAATGCTGTGGTCATGTGGCCAGCAAGGCTATACACCAAAGGCACATGGAACGCTGTTACCTTCTCATCAAAGTGGTACCTATTAATTTACTCACATTGGCATGCTTTCGAGTTCCTAGGTTGGCAGGAGCTGAGGCGAGGGACAGGTGCTCACCTCATCAGGTGGTGCTGGGGTCTCAAACCCAGGCTGTCAGCTTTCCAGCTGACAAGCACAGCTTCTTTAACTGTTGACGCTCCCACTTCTGCTCCTGATAGCAAAAAGATCAGGCCCTAGGTTTAGGAAAATAGGAGTCAAGGTACTAAGTGGTGTTTCATCGTTTCATCTCTGATCAAGAGGTTGGGAGGGATGGTGACCATCACGGTGACATTCAGGTGGAGGCTGAAGTCACAATGTTCTTTGAGTTAGTGATTGCAATCAGAAAGAAAGAGAATAGATGGGAGGCAGACTGTTTCTCCACGGATACCTATTCAGTCATAGTTGCATAGTGCCTCTTCCCCCTCCCTTCTCCAGTGGGGTCACACAGAAAGCCACTGGCAACTAATGATTGAGGAAATGAGGCTCTATTCTTCCATTGTCAAGGCTCACAGGAGAGGCAGTCCTTCCTTACTTGGGCAAGGGATTTGAGGGAGAAAGAATAATGGCCACAGCCGAGAACAAGACTGCTATGGGGAGATAATGAGACAGACAGGAAGATAGGCTGGAGAGCATCTCCAGACACAAAGCAACAATGTCTTCCTGGCTTGAGACTTAAGGTCAGATCTGGGCTTCAGCTGGGTCCTCAGAAAGCTCAGAAAATGCTGTGGAGGTTTCGGAGAAGATAGCAAGGTCAGCATTGTGGTTAAAGATGAAGAGAGCACACCAGTAAGAGGCTGGCGCCTATGTAACCCTGGTTAGTGCTTCATCTGTTCTACTTTCCATCTCTTCTTCCATTCCACATTCAACCAACACTGATGGAGATTCTCAGTCATCCGGGTCATGGTTGTCCCAAAGCTGAGTTTCAAAAGGCAACTGGACTTCCTTGCATTTTTTTTTCCTGCAAAATGTTTCACTTCCCATAGCTAAAGAAGCTTCTTGGGTGAAGAAGAGAAATGTTTTCAAGGGAAAAAAAGAAAATCCAGTTGACTTTTGAAAATCACCTTTGGGACATTCAACCCATGCCTGCTCCTTCCCCTTTTCTCTAGCAATGACGCCGACATTTTTTTTTAATCTGGCCTTCAGCTTTGGGAACACCTCAAAACCCATCATCTTGGTTTCTCTGTCTCTCAAGGGATAAAATAGAATTCCTGGTGTGGTGTAACATTTGGAAGTCTTCTGCATGTTTCCTCTTTCTGCTCCTGAACTCCATGGATCGGCTGGGTGGTTGGGTGAATTTTCCATGAGCTACACAATGTACCTCAGGAAGAGAATGCTAGGGTTCCATCTCAAGTTGGCTCAAGAGAATGGTCTGGTCATCCCAGTTCAACTAATCATAAAAAAACAAGAGCCTTTGGAAAGTCTTTTAGTAGGTCAGGAAGGATGAGAAAGGTGTGAGCTAACAGTCCACCCACATTTGCAGGTGCTTATTTTTTTGTTGTTCCAGCTGAATAACAGAAAACGCCTATTTCAACTTATCATATTCTGAAAAAAATCCCTATTTTGGGTCCACTAAAAAGATTAAATCTCTTCCATTTTCACAAAAACTTTCATTATCTGGCTTTTCTTTCATACTCTTAAATTATTTGGTTTCTTATTCATATTAAAGACTTAGCTGTTAGGGGGTTCTATTTTTGATGGAGCAGTAAAAAGAAAAGGATTTTAATTCTATAATGCCCCAATCCTCTAATTGTCTAATAAATACCTTTAATGTTTGAAATTCATTTTCTATGTTAGTAGAGCACTATTGCAATTCCTTCCCTTCCCTTCCTTTCCCTTCCCTTCTTCCTCTCCTCCTTGGTTCCTCCCATCTCTGACAACATTATAAAAAACAAACAATGGTGAGAGTGAGATAGAAAAAAAAATAAATGAAACATACACAAATGTGTTAGAAAGGAAGGGAAGGAAAAAAATGTTTGGACGGGAATAGGTGTATTTTTGCAGATGAAAATGCAAACATTTACAATCCCTTTAAGGTTTTTTTTTGTTCTTTCTACCACAGCCCAACATAGCTATTCCCTGTGGATTTCCACCCAACCCCCAAGATGTAAATCCCAAACCAAAATGTACACACCATCAACTATTTATCACACCTTCCTGATTACAGTTCAGCACCAAGGACAGAGCTCTCTGCTCGTGGGACAAGGGGAGGGGTCCCCGAGGGCTGAGCGCCTCTTCAGGCGCTTTTCACACGTTAAAAACTAAGAATAATGAGTTTTATCAAGTGAATAGGAGCTTATTTTCTTGGCATGGGCCTTTTGTTCCACACAGCTTTTAAAACTTTGCTTAGCGGATGTTAGAAACTCGTAAGGATGATAATTGGAGAGATTAGAAATTAGCACACGGGTGGCTTGTCTCAGATGACAATACAATAATTTTCTGACTGCAATTATAGTGCAGTAGACATGTAAAGTGAGGGTTATTGAGATGTCTGTCTGTCTGTCTATCTGTCATCTCTCTCCATCTTTCTTTCTTTTTCTTTCTATCTATCTATCTCATCTATCCATCTATCATCTATCAATTATCAATTATCTATCTATTGCCATCATATCCCTCTCTCTCTCTCTCTCTCTCTATCTATCTATCTATCTATCTATCTATCTATCTATCTATCTATCTATCATCTATCTTTAAATGACTGGCAGCCAAAGTGTGAATAACATTAGTCACTCACATTTGCTTCTTCTAGCTTTGGCCTAGTGTGGTAAATTAACTCAGCTACACATTTGTAAACTGTGGTTTAGGGCTAAAGATTGTACAATCCAATCCAATCATGGTTTATTCAAACCCAGCCATCTATGGTTTACTCCTTAAGTAGGTCATGAATTCACTCTCTGCATTTGTCATGGCCCATTTCCACCTACAGATCTCTAGTGGATTCAATAAAGATATGAAAATGTGCATATGGTACAGTGAGTACCATTTTCTTCTAATTTTATTAAGCAAAATAAAATCCAATGGTTTAGGGCCTAGATAGCGACATCCCCACCATCCTAATAGCCAAAGTTTTCTGCATATATCATTTGTGTTCTACAAACAGTAAGGCTTAATGTTATTGGGTGTACATTCTATAAACAAATATAGGTTCCACTACTGGGTTAAACAAAGAATTCCTCATTTGTGTCTTTTAGTTTCTAAGCATTGTAATTTCCATCTCTGGATTTTCTTTCAAAGAAAAAAGACATTTCCAAAGGATTATCCAAAGCTGCTGCTGCTGGTATCATCAGTATAACTTTACCTGAATACTTTAATCAAACTGAATGTGTGATGCAACATGCTAAAATGTGGATGTGTTATCATTACCTCTTTTTGTTTTGTATTTCTGATTAATAATTGTAACACATGACATCAGACTGCTTGACTGCTGCATCAATATAATATTTGTTACTGGAACTTTTTAAAATAAAAATTAAAGCTTAGTTATTTAGTATGAATAAGCCAAATTAAAATTTTATATACTGTAGTTCAATTTATTTTACAATGGTAGTCTTCTTAGGAACTATAATTTTGCAGTCATGATGGGACTGAGGCCTCGGTCTGTACATTTTACAGCTGGACTCAGTAAAAGCATTTTGGAAGGACTTGTGGAAAATAAAGAGCAAATGTTAAATCCCCCCACTGCCATCGGTTTGGTAATATACTAATCTTGCAAAAGCTGAATTCCCTAAGCAGTATGGAAGGAAGAACCAGTCCAGCTGCCTCCTTAAATCACACAGGAAAGCCTTTATGATCTAATAAAAGAAGCAACTATGATAGTGTTAGATTTTCAATCATGTCAGTGAATGTAGCAGTGATGAAATGTGGCTATGTGTCTTCCCAGCCATGAGATCACACAGTGCTTCTTTCACAGCCTCTGCTTTGGGGCTGTTGGGATCCACAAAGTTAATACAATGTGTAGGTATTGGAGATCCAAAGGTGCTTTTCCAAAAGGCAACTGGACTTTCTTGATGTTACTTCCCCTTGGAAATTTTTCACTTCTCACCCAAGAAGCTTCTTCAGTTCAAAACTTCTTGGATGAGAAGCAAAACATTTTCAAGAGAAAAAAAAACAAACCAAGAAAGTCCACCTGTCTTTTGGAAAAACATCTTTGGGACACTCATGACCTGGATGATTGAGAATCTCTGTAGACATATTGAAGGCCCAGCACACAAAAATTGGAATGGTGTTCCTCACTAGATGGTGTACTTCTACTACTTTGCATTATAGTCCCTAAGAGAGAGTCATAAGTGAAGCTCACACATTGCAAAAAGGCATGGTTTCACTAGCTGTGGTTTATTTAAAAGATTTACATCTCATCTGCAGATGAGCTGACCAGTGAATGATTTGATCAGAGTCCACACACACAAAAAAAAACCCACCCCACCAATGTGTGTTCTCTTAACATACAGCCATGTAAAGAGAAATAAGCCTAGGATAGCTTCCAGACAGTGCGTTCTTTACCAACTGAGGTCAGAAAAATCACTCCCAGGCTACAATCCCAAATGGGCTGAGTGAGAGAGTTGATACATCTGCTTCTAAAAAAAAAAAAGAAAGGGGAATGGCAAACAGCTCCCAGATATCTTGGACAGTGTGGGAGAAGCCAGAACATCTGGGACCTGTCTAAATAATTATTGCCAAACAAGCTAAATCAGCCTAAGCCACAGTCATCCATGCAGCAGCCAACTGTAAACTGCTCTTTGCTGCATCCATTAACTACAAGACAGTGTCCAGCTTCCCTGGTGAAATCTGACAGACTTTAGTTGAAACTCAACAAAGCAATTTCTCCCTCAGAAAAGTGACATGCTTCAAAGTGGAACTGGGCAGTACCATCAAGAAAGACTAGGGGTGACAGACGGGGCTAAGTAATTCCAGCCAACTGTGGAGGGTGGAATGGTCCGAAGACCCAAAGTGTTACAGCCCCCAAAGTACTGCAGGTACTTGCCACTTTTCTGAATGGGTCTTTGATTTGGATTCAAAGGCAAAGTGGTGCTTTGGAGCACCCATGGAGTTTTTTTGTCAGCAGTTCATTAAACTGACCGTGTCTTTTTCCAGCCATGAAAATCCAGCTGCAGTTGCAGAGGGCAACCATGACATCCCAGGACAATCTCAGCTGCTTTAAGGTGCTAAATACATCAACACATCCAAAGGCTCCAAAAAAACTTTTCTTCTTTCTATCCAAAGCACAGCACAAACCTCGTGGATTGACTGCAGTGACCGATGGACAATACAGCACGAAAGCATTGGAAAATTCTTAGTAGAAGACACAGACAGCTGGATCCTTTAAAGGAAAGGTGGGGAATACATAGCCTTTCAAAAGTTGCTAAACTACGGATCCCAGCTCCAAATCTCAGCCAAAATAGTAAAATAAGAGGGCTACAGAGGTCAAATTCATAGCTATGCCAGAGTTTTCCCAAGGGAACCCATCCTCTGCTATGTTAGCAGAATTGATGGATTCAGAGGCACCTGGATTGTAGTGTGCAAGGCACTAAGAATAGCAAGGGAGATCCAGAAAAAACAAGCAGACTTGAAGAGAGCCCTTCAAAGAGAGAGTTCAAAGAAGGCATTAAAGTCTACTTGCCCACAAAATACTTAAATCTCAGCCCTGTAAAAAGTTGGGCACAAATATATAGATCCTTTGTGTGAATCATCAATCTGGTGGCTACAGATGTCAAAGAGTCTTAGGCAAGGCCATCCAGTGATCCCAGCTCCAAATCTCAGCCAAAATGGTAGATTAAATGAGCAGGGAAGCCCTGATCAAAAGAGCTAATAAATAAAGTCCCCACCCCCCTTAATATAGGGCAGCATGGTTAAGATGCTTGCTAGCTAGAAAACTAACAGCCCTGGTTCAAGACCTGAGCATCATACGATGGGGTGAGTGCCTGTCTCTGCCTAGCTCCTGCCCACCTAGCAGTTTGAAAGCATGCAAATGCAAGTAGATAAATAAATACTATTTTGGTGGGAAGGTAACAGTGTTCTGCAACATGCTGACTACATGACCACAGAAACGTCTTCAGACAGTGCTGGCTCACGGTCTTGAAACAGAGATGAGTGCCATCTCTTATAGTCAGCAGTAACTGCTGTGTTTCTCCAAAAAGAAGGCCAGGTCTTATTTTCTTTTGACCCCCCCCCAAAAAAATGGGTAGGCCTTCTTTTTGAAGGGTTCTAATTATTGCCTCACCTTGCAGCGGTGGCACCCACAGCCCTGCCAAGCAAAAGCCCACTACTGGCCCACTTCTTTTACGGCTGCTTGCCGCCACTTGCATCACCCTGATCTCTGTTTCACCTTCAGATGCCTTCCAGAAAGTCCTTTGCAGCTGATAACAGAGCTCCGGATCACTCAGGTCAACTTTTTGGAGAGGTAGGGTAGCAGAATAAAATCCACAGGGACTCCTTTTATTCCTTTTCCTTCCTTAACACAAACTCTAACTGATGAAACCATGACTTTGTACTGTACAATTCCATTTAGGAGCTGAAATCTGTTTGTTTGTTTGTTTGTTTGTTTGTTTGTTTGTTTGTTTAGATATATAGCTACCCAATTCACAAATCAAGCAATTGGTGTTGTTAACAGAAGTCTATTAGCTCCTGAAATAAGAAAATGCCTCTCCTTATAAGAATGATAAGCAGTTGAGAAGTGGAGCAGTGCAGAAGAACAATTTAATTATTTTGCACCATCAATTGCATCCCTATTTCATGTACACAAGTGCGCGCGCGCGCGCGCGCACACACACACACACACACATACTTCCTTATTCCATGCATACATACACACATTTCTCCCCACTTCTGATTCTAAGGATATGAACCTCAGGCATGCCCTGAGGTTTAGCTACATTGTTTGACAAGATGTCATCCAGAAGGCAAAATGGAAGCAAAGGAATGTAGAGAAAGGTCAGGAAACAGGAGGAGATGGGATTAAGAGCTCTGCTTTCTTGTCCCACCTCAGGTCTCAATCATCAACCTACAGACACACACTTTTAGAAGAAAAAAAATTCCCATAAAACATTTGCTTCATTTCTAATCTCTCCATCTGGAGTTCATTTTTCCCCATTGTTAATTCCCTTTCTCTAATATTTAATAACAATCAACGGGAAACTAAGTGCATGTAGAGGATTAGACATTTCTATGACTGTTTTTATGGTTGACCAACCTCTTTAGACTTCTTTCAACAAGCTTTACAAGCATGGTGTATTGTATATTTTTCAGACCATGAAGATGACAGATCACAGATAATCTTCTGTGCTGACTTAAGGAAAAATATTTCATTTCAGAAGATGTTGCTTATTTATCCATTTTTCAGCAGAGCAAAACAATTTTAAGTGCACCTTAGTCAATGTTTTGTGTTCTTATTATTTAATACAAATAAATACTGTTATTCTATTTACATTTATTAAGTTACAATGCCATCTCAACATAAATGCCTGTCCTCTGGAATGAGGCTACTCATGAGATTTGAATGACCCCAACTCTGATGATGTTTAAGAAGATCCATGAAGAAGTGGTTCTCCATCCCGGCCATTGGCAAGGCAGTGAGAATCCTCATGACATCGTGCTTGGCACCTTTTATCTTTTTTTTTTTTTTTTTTGTGTTTTGTTGTATTGTGCTTCGTCACACAATCAACTAGATGTTTAAACTGAATTTGGCATTTTAATCCACTTATCAAGTCTTCCCCAAGGACCTGGGATAGGCAGATGTTGTTTGATGGTGTTAAAGGTATTGTTACAGGAAGTGAACTGTTCCAAATAAAGCTGCCTTTTATAATGAACTGATGGGGAGTTTGTCAATGACAATAAGGTTTAAGTGTTGCTCTGGATATTTTGGGATTCAACCAAGGCACATATAGTATTACTATTGGTACTATCTTTGCTTTCTTTTGCCACAGTCATTCTACTTCTATTTGCAGGTCTTCGTATTTTGTTATTTTCTCCAGTTCTATCTTTTCTATTCTTCAACATCCACTATCCAGACTTTTTTTTTTGTCTTTCTTATCCATTATTGTTGATAAATGTCTTCCTTCATGGAAGCTGGCTGGGAAACTTTGGACCAGTTACTCTCTCTCGGCTCAATCCACCTCATAGGCTTGTTATTGTAGACAAAATAGGAGGTGGGAACATCATATATTCTGCCTTGAGTTGTATATAATAATGGCAGGATATAATTCGAATAAATAAATAACATGCAATATGTTTACATTGGAAACAGAGGAAACCCTCAAGCTACAGAAGAAATTAAATATAAATAAATGAATAATAATGAAGAGTTACTTTTCAAGCAAGAAGTGCCAGAAAAATATTCCAGGAAACCATTTGCTTATCTTTGCATAGCAGAGTCTATAAACTGGTCAGCTTTCAAATGCATATAATTTTATGACAGTGAGTAAAAAGGGGAGGGGAAATTTTGGATCAGTGGCTTTCTGGACATGAAACATCTGCATACAGTACCAGAACTATTCTCCCTTCAAGGTTGTTTCCAAGGTTCGGTGAAATTATATGGCATCATCTAAGGTTCAGTCCATCTATGTGGTCACTAAGGGTTGACAACTTGACATCAACCTGATGGTACATAATCAATCAATTATGTTCAGCACATTTGTTCTATTCCCAAAGTATTACTAATGTAGTCTGCCCAAAAGATAATGGACAACCCTATTTCATTCTTCCTAGAATGAAACTCCTTCTCTCTCTCCACATACACAACACACAACACACACAAAGAGAGAAACACATTATATGTTAAAATTGCTTTGAATCATGGATACAATTAATTGATCATATTACATGGATATGGTTAATTGATTATGGGACATCAAGTACTTTTCAACTCTTGATGACAACAAAGATTTGTCTATGACAATCTGTCCCTTACCTGGACTTTCAGATCTTCCAATTTACCTATATATACCCATATTATTTTCTTGATAACATTGCAGATGTGATTTGCCAATGTCTTCTTTGTTGGGAACCATGGTACTCTCTGAGCTTGGTTGTTTTCTTTACCCACCTTGGTAATATTTCTTTACCCACCTTGGTAATATCATCAGTGCCAAAAGGGAGTGGAGTTTGCTCTCTGTTTATATACAAGTGTCTTATTTTGTGAGTATTGGTGGAAGTTTTCTTGGTGGTTCCTTGATTGGGTTGTTAACTTGTTTGTCTAAGATGATAGTTACTTGATTGGGTATTGTTTATTTCTTGATTGTAGGTCTACTGTTAGTCTCAGGTTTAATCTCTGCTTGTCTGACTGTTGATTGCTGATGAGGAGGTGTTTTAGGTTTTTTGTTTCCTTTTTTAGCTTTTTTGTTGTCTCTTTTGAATGATATGTAGATTTTGTAAGCCTGTTGATGCCTGTCTTCTTTGCAGCCTAGCCTGTAGACTTGGTATTTTCTAGTAGTTCCACCCCATCACATTGTTCTCAGGCCTACCCTGCTTAGCTTTTTTAAATCAGCTAAGGCCAGATAGCTATGGTTAGCTATGGCCATCTGGTGCTATGATGTTCATTTACTGAAGACTTAGAAGGATATTTTTTCAATGTGCCATAAAATAATCCATGAATCTTTCATAGTATTTTAAAAATCAGAGAAAGCTTCAGCACACAATCACAGAAACTTTTTGATGAACAATTATTAATTTATATACTGGGGATAGACACTAGACATGTGTATTACTTCACTTCAGGGAAATTCTACACTGTATAATGCATATAATTTCAGAGACCCATTATTTACCCTTGTATTTTTCCTATAATTTGGGAATTGTAGTCCCATCTTATTTCAAATGTAATATCTGATATCTATCTGGTAAATAATGGGACAGTCACGATGATAAACATGTTTGTTCAGCTGCTTTAGGCAACTAGGAAGAAAAGTTCATTTTTTCTACAACAAATTAAAATATTTTGCAGTTTGATTGTCTTAGAAAGCCATATTTTTTACAAGTGATTTGTTCGTAATGTCCCCTAGTAATGTAATATCACTCCTGTAAGGGAAAATATAACATTATAATATGAACTGGGGATCAGGGAATTGTGTAGAAAAACATAGTACCAAGACAAACTTGAATTAAAATGGGAGCTTTGACTTTTGGATTAGATAAGTTTTTTATAGGAAGGACATTAGTTCAGCAACAATGCCTATAAACAAAGACAGAATAACATAACTTTCTCTCAGTGGGCCCATCTTCTGATGTACTGAGGATTATGCTCATAATGAAACAATTGGCACTGACTGTTTCCAGCTGAGGCAAAAATATATGTGACATCAAATTCACAGACCTTGTTATTTTACTACAAGGAGAAACATTGCCATCTGCATGCATGTCTGAATATTTTTCTTGTTCCAAGTTTTAGCAAAGTAGCAATTCTTCCCTTTTTCTTCACTTTTATGTTAGTTAATTGAAAGTGATTAAGCGACTGGGACCACCATGAAAAAGGTTGAGGAAATCTGATCCTTGCCGATCCTTATCTGTGGGAAAAAGTTAATTGCAATAGTAAAACGGCTATCTAGTTTGGAAGGAGGTGATTTTTTTCCCAAAGAAGGGATAAAGAAGAAAAATGAGACTTTTTATACTCTGCATGCAGAAAACGTATCTCTTCACAAGCAAAAGTAAACAATGGCCACTGTGGTTTTGTTCTTGCTGCCTGCAGTTTTGCACAGCAAATAAATGTAGCAGTTTGTCAGTGCTGAACAAGAAGGAAAAGATGAATTGAGAAGCTGAATATGCTGAAGTTCAAAAGTATCTCTTTGGGATTTCCCATTATTTTCTTTTTGGAAGAAAACCGCGAAAGAGCACTGAATTGTATGAACATCATGCTTAAATTCGAAAAATGGAAATCCATTGGTATTCATCAAACAAATAACTTATTGAATCTTTCCTCAAGGTCAAGGCAATTGAGAAAGCAACTTCACTGCAGAATATAGACATGGATTCTCTTACAAGAGGAAGAGAACCTAAAATATTTATTAATCAAAGATAGGAAAAAGAGTGATACTCCATCTGAACAGGTTGCCCACTTCCTTGCCACTCAGTGAAGTTGCAATTAAGCAACTTTGCAAAAGCAAAATTGAGCATGTAGATAGCTGCCACGTATCCATACCACATAGCCTACAGCTGCTTTGGCCTTGAGGGCTTACAAGAAATATGTGTGGACAGAGACATGAACTTAAGGCAGGAAGAGTTCAACTTAGTCATTCTTGGCGCAAGGTCTTTTTGTAACTTCCAACTGGAGATGTGGAAATTCCAGGGAGAGAGAGGGGGCCCCAATTGGCTATCTGGAAGGTCAGCTGGAAAGTGTAGAAAAGTACACATGGCCCTTTTAAAAAAATGATCTGAGTTTATTGCTTGCAAACTGGACCATTGTGCAGTTCTTGATGTGGAAGGGCGTTGGAAACCTTTTCTTAACCATGTGATGGATCAATTGTCTTCTTAGGATATAAGTTCTCAAAGTAGGGGCACATCAAGCTGATCTGAGGTATACAGTACATAGTCTTCCTTAATTCTAAGAGATACTCCAAGAAAACAGTGAATAGGGGTCTCGTCTCTACTCTCTACTTTGAAGACCACTCAATGATGACAACTGAGTCTTCAAACTGTCTCAAACCCATTCTCATACCATAAGATGAATGGTCACTGTTTTATTTGACAACATGGAGAATCCCCCCTATTCACCTATGTTCTTAGAAAAATGCAGAGAATTAACACTAAACTTATATTTATGACCCCATTGACTAGGCTCCTGAGCATTGGTCAAAATACTGAGAATAAAGATTCACAACTAGAGTGTAGCCATAACATTGACTTTTTATAATTCAATTGTTTTTAGAAAAAAATGATTTTTTTTTATTTTGATGTGTATGTGAATGTTAAGTTCTTCTCCCAAGTGGGAAGCCCACATTCTAATAATGATGATATGTTCATTTTTTTCATATGTGTGCTTTCAAAGTCTTCCTTGAATTGAGCCTGATTCCTGATAATGTCATACATATGCATTAGACCTCTTCAAATTAGATTTTTTTTTCAAACTTATGCAAACTGATATTATTCCCACTCTCCAATGTCTAAATTAACTCAAGATACCACTTACTTTGATCTTGGACCTTGGTTATGCCTGCCTCAAGAGCCATGTAGTTTTA
>JANHFJ010005988.1:20287-30577 GCA_032468195.1 Cerberus rynchops
TGTCTGTCTGTCTGTCTGTCTGTCTGTCTATCTATCTATCTATCTATCTATCTATCTATCTATCTATCTATCTATCACTAGGTTTGGCACTGCTTAAGGATTTGGGTTTTTTTAATACATAAGCCACCAGAAGATGTTGTTTGATGCTACCAAAAGGGGGAGAAATGTTTCACTTAAGAAATGGATATGCAACCTGGCCAATGGGAAGGGCCTGTCTGAAAGCATTTGGGAAGGAATAAAAGTATCCAGGGTCCAGGAATAAAAAAAAAAATACTGAAAAGTCAAATTCTGCATCTATACAACAGTTTCACCGTTTCCTACGTTGCTTGGGATAAATTGTGCCCCCTAGTGAGCCCTTCTGATAAAGGGTAGAAGGAGTCAAAAGTGGCTAATAAGTCAAGTTTTTCACCTTCTGTGTTGTGAATGATGCGTTCCACCAAGACAGGATATTTCATGATGCGCTGGGTGACTAAAAGATTGCACTCTTGGACACCAAGCCGTCTCACAATGGAAGAATTGCTGATTTTCTGAAATATATCACACGCACCACATATACTTACTCACAGGTGGAATTTGATACCACACCTTTCATTTCTTTCGTCAAAAGATAGAAGAAATGAAGGGAAATGATCTGTCCTCTTCTTATTTTTTCCTTGGTATGTGAAAACATGCATTCAAGTTTTAATTTGTCTTAAATTTTTCCTCTTTCTGTAACCTGTATTTTTTTTCCAGTTACCACAACCTGGAAAAATCATTCTATCTCATCAATAAATGAGTTTTCTGTGCAAGGAATTGCAAAAATACATTATAATCCTTTCTCTTTGTTCCACATTCTGTCTTCTTGGATCCCAGAGAAAGTCTTGCTGCATCACATTTCAAAAATCTTCCTAATCTAGCACCCTGACTAGTATATATGACAATAAGCTTAATAAATCTGAGGAAATAAGCACAGGAGTCAACTCTTCCCTGAACTACACCTTTGTTGAAACATGTATTGTTAACAGTAGAGCACCTTTAGTCAAGGTTGATCCCTAATGTTACACCCACATACTTCTCTTGGTTATAATACAAGTAGCCCTTGATAAACGACCAGAGTTGGGACCAAAAGTTTTCCATTGCTAACCAAGGTGGTTGTTAAGCAAGCCGCCCCAATTTTACAACCTTTTTATTTTTTACTACGGTTGTTAGGCAAACCACTGCAGTTGTTAAGTAAATCACAGTGTCATTAAGCAAAATCTGGTTTCCCCATTGATTTTGCTTGTTGAAAGCAGGCTGGGAAGGTCACACATCATGATTCATGTGATCCCAGCACCTGCAACCATCGTTAACTACCTGTCAGTTGCCAAGCAGCCGAATTTTGGTCATGTGAGCATGGAGATGCTGCAACGGTCATAAGTACAGGGACCGTTCGTAGGTCACTGTTTTTTAGCACCATTGTAATTTTGAATAGCAATAGCACTTAGACTTATTTACTGCTTTACAGCCCTCTCTAAGCGGTTTACAGAGTCAGCCTATTGCCCCCAACAATCTGGGTCCTTATTTTACCCACATCGGAAGGATGGAAGGCTGAGTCAACCTTGAGCCTGGTGGGATTTGAACTGCCAAACTGCAGGCAGCCGACAGTCAAACAAAAATAGCCTACAGTACTGCACTCTAACCTCCGAATGGTTGCTAAACGAATGGTTGTAAGTCAAGGACTACCTGTACAGGAGGGGTTTTATCATGATCCTATTCAGTCTAAAATATTCAGGCTTTAAAAAAAAACCTTTCCATTTGAATATTTTTTGTCTCAAAAAACATGTTATTGGGTCTTTCTCTGTATAGTAAGGAACAATGAACCGTCCGAAGACCTCTTTTCCTCCACCTCTGTGCGTTGCATGTTAAATTTCTGAAAACTACCAAAATTACTAAGAACAGAGTTAAAGTGTTGTGCCACTGCTCTGTCTATTTCAGCAGAATCAAAAGAAGCCCCAGTGTGACACAAGGAGATCAGTTCCCATCTGCGACCAACTCTCGTCTTTTTACCTTAATCAAGTTTTGGAACTTCTTGCTTTGCTGCATCAGCTCTTTATAGTAGCTCACAGCATCACTGTGGCTGCTACAGTAAATGCCGTATTTCTCCTTCAGTTTATCTCCTGTTTTTCCTGAAAACTGAATAAGGAAAGCACAAGTCAGGAACAACTAACATTTGGGAGAAAAGCAAGCTGCATCCAGGACACTCTGGTATATCTGGAGAACAGATGTTCACAGTTCGGCATTGTGATGTATATCATGGATCTGAACTCAAAAAGGTGGGGGGGGGAGTGAGAATGGGGTATTGACAATTGAGTAATTTTTAAAGTAGCACGTCCTGAGACAGAAATGCAGGCGGACAGAGAAATAAGACAGTCATTCCTCACTATGGGGAGATTATATTTTAGGAGACACAGAGAGTGTCTCCTAAACTCGGTATTATCTCCTCTGACAAGAATCAAAGATAGAAAATAGCCTTTTCTTAGACTTGCCACTTGGAGTACATTGACCTGCAGTTCACAAGCAAAGCTAGTGGCTCTGATACACACCTAGGAGTTGTAGCTTTTTTCCCCCAGAAATATCATGAGAGCCCACTGGCCTGTTTTCCAGGCCTGCTGCAAAAAGGCAAAAAAACCCTTCTGAACTAAACAAGTGTTTTATAATTTAGGATGACCCCGTGCCTATCCAATCCCAATTCCAGAAGCAAAGTCTACACCTAAGCGCTCACCTGTTGCACCAGGATGTCCCCAATGTTCTGGATGATATAGTTGCATTCGCTACCTTCTTCCAAAGACTCCTTCCGGCGTTCCTTTAGCCGGAAGAGGAAAGCTCTGTGGAGCTCCAGCAATTCGTCCACGCAAGGGAAAACGCGGTGGATATCAGAATTGCTGAACTGCAGTTCTTCTCGCATGGCTTGGGAGTAGACCTTCAACATGATCTTCAGAGTCCGGACGTGGTGCATCTCTGTCCTCATCAACTCTAAAGGGAGAAGACATCGACATCAAGCCTCTCTGACTGGCCAGAGACAGACATACCTAGAAAGCCAACCATTCAACACAGATTTCTTTTACCATCTCAATTCAATTCAATTCAAATCAAATCTTTATTGTCAATGCACATTTGTGCAGTGAAATTGAATGCGCCTCCATCGGTGCAACCACACAAAAGCACAGAAACACTCAAACACAGAATACATCTCAAGACTTATAAACAAATCCCTAACCCCAGGAACGGTTGGGGCTAGGCATACATTTCCACATGCATACATATATACACATACACATTATTCCACCGGTATGTACATACTGCACGTTGCACTGGCACTGTGAATCTGTTGTAATAAATCTAGTTGTGGTGTTATCTCACCAACTTCCCAAAAAAGGAGAGCATACCAGACCCACAATCAATAGTCAATGTCCAATTTCAAGACAAGCAACTACCTTCAGGTCAAAATTTTGCATACATGTGAAGGAAAGCAGCAGCAGCAGAGCAAATATTGTCAATTAAGTCTGGTGGAGAAGAGGCAGAAAAGCTTACCATATATGACATCCTGTCTTTTAATAACATCCCGTTCCTGCTGCTGTGCATACGATTGCTCTACTGCCAGACTCCAAGACTGAGCAGCAAACTCCCGAGCATCTGTCTCCAGTTCATTCTTCAAGGAGGCAAACTGAACATCTGGAAGGAGAAGAGTCACAGCTCATATGGGAATGCAGGTATATGTATTCAGAGAAGCGCTCAAAATGCCATTATCGGGGAAAAACAAAGAGAGAACAGGGCTATTATCACCAGAGTGGAAATCTAAAGCACTGTGTAATCATTCTTAATTTGTGAACCGTCAAATGCTCAAATACATTTTATAAAATGTATACTGTGCCATGCAATGCCCAGGATGTATTATGGATAAGTGATAATTACAGCTCCCAGATAGTGAGAGATGAAGAGAAGATGCAGCAAAAGAACCAAAAGGAACCTTTTGAGGTCAGAGAAAACAACTACCTTGTTGCTATAAAAAATTACAACTGTAGTAGTACCCTAACTACTAAAAAAAATATTCACACAGTGCAAAATGCGCATTTGAATTTATTGTCACCTATTGGAGTGGGGGGGCAGCCACAAGTGCACACAGGAGCTATATAAAAGGGAAGAGAAAAATAACTCAAACTCAAAGGCTAGGGATTTGGGATGGTTAACTTGGAGCATCTGACTTCAGAAGTGATCCACCTGCAAGATTCCAGCAGGCAAAAAAACCAAGGTTGCTTTGCTGTCTTCAAGTTGCTTTTGGGGTGTTTTGCCAAGGCATCTGTGTGGCCACCACATGAAACAAAAACATTGAGTTAGATAAGACATCTTAACTATTGATATGGTTCATTGGCCATGCTCTTCACATTAAGAACTCACTTGGACAAGACGGAAAATGAAGGAATGGCAAAGGCAATGAACCCAAGGGCATAGATTCAAATTCTAGCTTAACTTGTCTTGCAGATCTTCTTGCCGTTTCAATTCCCTGCTACAGGTGTGGAAAATGAAGGGCTCTAACCTAGAAACAGGCCATTTCAAATATTCCAGAAGTATTCTGGATAAGAGCCCTGGTGGCGCAGTGGCTAGAAGGCAGTATTGCAGGCTAACTCGCTGCTCACTCCAGGAGTTTGAGGCTCACCAGTTAAGACTGACTCCCATCCTTCTGCGGTCAGTAAAATGAGGACCCAGATTGTTGGGGCCAATTATGCTGACTCTGTAAATTGCTTAGAGAGGGCTATAAAACACTATGAAGTGCTATACAAGTATAAGTGCTATTGCCATTGCCATTCTAACTTTGAAACGGGCTTATTCTGAGATCAGGTGACTTCTGGAAGAACCAGAGCAGCCCAATCTGTTGTACAAACCTGCTCTTTATTAATTCCAGCAGTAAACTGCTCTGAGAGATGAGCCAGACTCATCTCTCAGATACGTTGGACTCTTGGTGACTTTATAGGCAAGTGCTCTCCATGCTACCCTGTCAAGCACAGCTTCTTTCATTTGTTGGATGTTCAATTTTTCATCAGATTTGATGTTATCAAGCCAGCATGTTCTTTGCTTGTCCCTTCTTCTTTTTCCACTAACTATTCCTAGCATCATTGCATTCTCCAATGAACACAGAATAATAGAGTTGGAAGCGACCTTGGAGGTCATTTAGTCCAACTTCCTGCAAGAGCTGGAGAATCTATTCAGATAGGTGGTTGTCCGGTCTCTTCTTGAAAGCCTGAAGTGATGGAGCACCCACAACTTCTGAAGGCAAGATGTTCCATTGATTGATTGTTCTAACTGTCAAGAAATTTCTCTAGGTTGCTTCTCTCCTTGATTAGTTTCCATCCATGGCTCTTGTCTCGCCCTTTGGTGTTTGGTAAATAGTTTACCAAACAGTTAGTTTACCCCCTCCCCATATTTTTGTGAAGCCCCTCAAATTCACTGCTATCATGTCGCCCCAGTCCTTCTTTTCATTAAACAAACACACCCAATTCCAGCAACTGTTCTACATACGTTTTAGCCTCCAGCTCCCTGATCATCTTTGTTGCTCTTTTCTGCACTTTTTTCAGAGTCTCAACATGGTTTTTTTTTCATATTTTGGTGACCAAAACTGGATGCAGTATTTCAAGTATGGTCATACTAAGGCTTTGTTATTGAGGGCAAGACTTCAGTAGCTTTACAGAAGACGTGAATCCCATCTTCTTTATTGATGTGAATGAATTTACATGCGTGACATGGCCAAAGTAACTCAGATGCAGCCTTGTGATTTTAGCTTCTAGTGATGATGTGACTGATTTTGTGCAATTTAATACGAGAAGCTCCTTACCTTCCACAAAAACTGATTCCGTGGTTGATGGTGCCAGTGAGACAACATCTTCAGAGGCTGGTTTCAGTTTCATGAAGCCAGAATCCCCTTCATCCATCTCTCCCCCAGTGAGTCTGAATAGTCAAAGGAAAACATTGAACCAGATCAGCTCTTGCCTCAGGACTGGGTCACTGCATAAGCTTTTTTTTTATTTATTAGGATGTTTCTTATTCTGATGAATGCAGCCTGGGACAAATACCTTCCAGTGAACAACTTAAGAAGAGCAGCAGTCCTGAAGTACACTTGTGCTTAAGTTTGGAAAGGCATCTTGAGATTGTTGAGGAAGAATGGGGATACTGCCAATGCAGAGTGCTGCAGCGGCATGAGAAAATAGTGACAGCACTCACAGGTATTAAAGAATGAACTCAAAAAGTCAAAAAACCCAGGGAAGGGCTGTACTTAGGAAGCTGCCAATAAATGTCTGATCATCACAGAAGAGGTAGAGAAGGGGCAGAAAAGCCATGGATCATCTTCTAGTGCTGACGGCTAAAATAGTTTCCTTCCTCCTGCAGAAAACTTTTGAAGCAATTGAAGCTCCCCACACTTGAGGAAGCAGACTGTTGGGGACAATATGCAGACTCTGTAAACTGCTTAGAGAGGGCTGGAAAGCACTATAAAGCGGTATATAAATCTAAGTGCTATTGCTATTGATGGTGTTAAAATCCCACAGCATACAAGGATTCGTAAAACCACCATGCAGAATGTCTATGGGAAAATGAGCCCATTCAAAACTCGTCTAACAAAGATGAGATGTGTATGTACTAAGGACTAATTGTATGGATACTGTTTGCCGATAAATTTAGAACCCCTCCTGGTTCCCAACAGGTCCTGACCTAGTGGCTAAGCCTATAAAGCGGATTATTTGATACTCCAAATTCTTCCGCTGAATCCCCCCCACAAAGACTGGGAACCATTGTTATTTCCTGACTTGGTTAGACCAAAACTCTATATACTCAATCTGAAACAGCATATCCCCTTCAGCAAACTGAACAGACAAAATTCATATGTACTCTTGGCAGAAATGTAAAAACAAAAACAAAACAAAAAATCCATGTATATCTGCCCACCCCCCCGGTGAATGCGCACTCATGCATGGATTTGCATATGTGCTGCAAAATTACAATATGAAACTGCGCTACAGTTAAGCTAATACTTGCCCCACTCCATAAACCCAGAGTTTCCATTAAAATCATGGCAAACACATCAAGCCTGAGGAGTTTGTGTTTTGATAGAAAAGTAGTTGAGAGTCCAGCAGTGAAACCCAAGCTCTGTTTTTTTTTCCCCAGGAGAAAAATAAAAAGTGGAGCTCCGTGAAAGATGTTAAAGATGAGCAGTTATTTCCTCTCAGGCAGGATAAGCCCAGATTCCAGATTAAAAATTCAAAACAGCAGCCATTTGTATCCAGCAAAGTGCCTACTCACCCGAGCTTACCAACAGCCCCAGCAGAGGTGGTGCTTAGCTGAGACGGCAAACTTCCCCCCTGCGCAATTGTCATGCCGAGGTTCTGGGGCAAGCCAGGGGTTCGGCCATCCGGGCCCAAGAGAGCCCTGCAGGAGTGCTCTTTGAGCGAGGTAGCTATAGAAGGAAAGACAGAGTTGGTACTCAGGAATCGGGGAGTAAACTGTAGGTTGCTTTCTGGAAACCCTCGGCTCTCTGAGCGAGTTTGGAGAACTGACAAGATCTTGGAGGTCAGGCGTTCGTTTTCCAGAAAGACGGTCTCATTCCACTTGTTGGAAAATGAGCCACAGAACAGCAGCTCTGAGTGAGCTGGGATGACTGACTTCCTGCTATCACTGCCCTTGGAGTTAGCGTTCCCCATGTTTGCAAAGTGGCTGCGAAACTGCTTGTGCACGCTCCACATATATATACACACACCACCGTGTGATCCTTCTAGAAATGTCTAGAGATGTAAATAGCTGTCACTCCACAACGCCGTATTGGTTAATCAGCGGCAGGTCATAAAAGGGCGAAAAATCGGTCCCTACTGTGTCCTCAATCGAATGTGGAAATTGCAAAGTATCTTTTTTAGCAAATAGAGAAGAAAGTGCACCAATCAAAATTTGACAGAAACAGAACTGTTCTTACTTTGCTAACGGAAGAGAGAAAATGACTTGCACTGAAGCAAGATTTATCTGAGACAGAAAAAGTGGGGAAAAAAAGTTCAGGGTTGTTGCTTCTTCCCTACATGCTTGTTGGTTCAAGTGTCTCAATTTATAACACTACGCACATGGGGTCTAACGAATTAATCAGATCTAATGACCAAGGCAAGCAGATTCATTTTTGATGATTTTTTTTTAAAAAGCAATGTAAAGATTATTTATTAGTATCATAATTTGTATGAGTCAATTCTTAATATTTGTCATCAACATTCCTAACTACTGTACATTCAGAAAGAGTGCTGTCACCCTCTTTTTGTCTATATATAAGACACTCAAGACACCACACCTTGTAGAACCAAGGTAGCCATCTGGCCTTCCACAGAAACAAATGCTTCATGCCGAGATGTTTTTGCTGTAGTGGCTGCAAAACCAAGACAGAAGCAGAAAGGCTAAAAGATGGGGAGAGGTCTATTGGCTTGCAGGAACTATTTTGATGGCAGGGAAATATCCTCGCCTTACTATCCTCCCATCTGCCCTCACTGATGCCACGTGCCTTGAAGACCTACAAGGCACTCACCAAAATGTCAACAGAAATATTCCCTGGCAAGTTTTGGCAGGCATAATCATGCCTTTCCCTGTCTGCTCTGCATAACCAGTTGTTCATTTATACCTTACTTTTGTATCCCCTCCCCAAAATAGACAAGGAAACGAAAACACAACACAACACAACTAGCAGTCTCAAAGGTGCTTTCTTTCAAAAGGCAACTGGACTTTCTTGTTTTGCTAGAAAACGTTTCGCTTCTCATCCAAGAAACTTCTTCATTTCTGACTGAATGGTGGAGAATGGAAGGATTTGTATTTCTTGCAGTCATGAAGTCAAGTCATGCAGTAAAGAATATCAATCTTTCCATTCTCCCACATTCAGTGGGAAACTCCAGTTGCCTTTTGAAAGAAAGCAGTTTTGGGATAACCATGACTGGGATGACTGAGAATCTCCATAGGCAACACAACTAGCACTAACAAAGCTCACTAAAATTATGATGCCTAATATGTACCCATCAGTATAATAAAAACAGGACAGGGGGATTGTGTGTACAGTATATTTGAAACAAGATGGGCAGCAAATAAACAAACAAGATGTGTACACGCACACACAATAGGAAGTTTTATCCCTCCATCATCTGCCTTCTTTCTTCCATATTCTTCCCTCTTTCAATCCCTTGCTCATTTTCCTCTTAAGTGGACTAAAGTAGACTAAACTGGTAGTTTCCAAACTACTAGGGAAAAAGATTATAGACAATGAAGAATTCGAAGAATTGCCAGAGAAGATGAAATACACCTAAAATTCTCCCAGAAAGTATCTCAGAAGGTATAACAATTTGGAACCATACAGTTTACTCTATTTCTTCTTTTGTGGGAGGAATGATTACAACAAAAATCTCAAAAGACATCCGATTGCCATCTTGCACAGCCCAAGAAGTCGGGTCCAGGTAATACAGCTTGCTATATGGGGTTCACGTGTAGTTTGTGAGAAGCCAAATTCAGTCTTTGCCTAATGAAACTTCTCTATTGCTTAGGCAAACCATCATTCCTGGCTCCAGAAAGGGCTTTAGGGGTGGCTGAAATCATCTGCCCATAAACACTCGCTCTTGCAACCCATCCTTCACTCCCACCCTTCCTCATCTTAGAAATACAGTACCCTCTTCTGGCTCACTGGACTGAATTGGGAGCTCCTTTGCAGAGCAAATTTATGTCTCAAAGACAGAATCACAACAAACATGCTACTTCAAATCTAAATACCGTAATCCCCAAAAGGCATGCTGCTTTACTTCAGATCTTCCAAGGAGCAGAGACATTTTTTCCTTTTCACCTACTCTCCCCTCTCCTCCCCTCTCCCCCTTTGAATGCCCTGGAAATGGACTGATGAATATGAGAAATTGTACTCTGCATTCAATTAGCACAGTCTGCAAACTGCTGAGAACTACTATTGATCCTTCTTCCCACATAATAGATCACTGTGATGTTCAATCAAAATGCTGGAGGAAATATCCCCCCCCCCCCCCTCACCCTTGTGTCTCTTTTTAAACTTCCAAAACTGAACAAGACCAAGACTGCGGGGCTGTAAAAGATTAGCCACTTTGTTTTGCCTCAGTAGGAGAAACATATGAAGTATCCCAAAATATCCAACCCCAAAATTGTACAAAATTGTACCCCAAAACTCATTTATTTCATCAAGCTGGCCTGGCCTGATACCTGATACTTGGGGGTTTTAAATTTTTTTAAAATAATTCTAAATTTTAATTGATT